>QGMI01000053.1:0-82905 GCA_007821535.1 Lachnellula occidentalis | reverse complement strand
ATATCGACTCCAACTCCTCTTCTCTCCAGCCCTTCATCGCCACCTTCCTCTCTTCAAACAATTTCTGTCTGGCCTTCTCCTGCTTATCAACCTCTGCAATCTTCTTCTGCAACTCCTGCTCCAGCTTAAAGCTCTCCTTCTTTATGTCTTGTCGAAGGCTTGGACGTTCTAGCTCCAGAAAGGTTTTCCGGCCATCATCGAAACCTTGCAAGTACTCTGAACTCGGTCCAGTGCTTGTTTGCTCGGCTTGTTGTGCCTGGTCAAGCGGCGAGTTGGGGATTCGATGGGTCTTTCGTGGAAAGAGGTTCGTGGTGTGGCTGCCTAGAGCATAGAAAATATAGGCTACGAGCAGGAAACAGATGGCTATCCCGAGATTCTGGGAAGAGGGTTCGAGATGCGATGCCATACTAACTTCATGTTATTCTACTCAACGTTTCAAAATAAGTGAAACACCCGTTGGAAAAGGGCAGCTGTAACTTCTTATATGAGCAGCCTCATTCAGCTGGAGATAGGTCGTTGAGGCTGCAATAAGGCTGTGTGTGTGTCACCTGAGGCTATGCATAGGATCTAATGCACTTACTAGCACCATAATGTTTGAATTCAGCCTTTCTAAGGTGAGGCTCTTTCGAGCCTTACACATCTTACTTTGTTACTTGTAGGCTTTCCAAAGGATGATTCGTTGCATTGGTAGAAGTCTAGCTTCAAGTCCAAGAATTCGTCGCCAATGGCGTAAACTCTGGCAGAACTTAAATCGGCATAGAGTTTGTCAATCGGTAAGGTAACACATAGCCTCTTCCAATACACTACACAGCATTGAGATTTAAGGTAAGTACCTAAGTAAATATATTTCTAGGAGTTTTATTGCTTGTTACGATGGAAGAAATCAAGATGTGGGGTTGTTGCCAAGAGCCCCACTTTGCAGTATGATTTCAGGGGCTTCCTTTCGCAGCCCAGTGCCCACCGGTGATAGCGGCCATCCTTCTTTATTCCGTCCTCGCTTCGGTGAGCCAAGTTATCTGTCTACAACCTGCACAACCAATAGAAAGGTGTGAATGGCGAGCCAAACCGTTAACCCCAGAATGGTCCCTGATGGAGAAGTCCATCCCTCTAAGCGAGCGCCACTTTCTCATGTCGGTGCAGCAAATGCCTGTCTCAATGATGTCAGGCACAACATCTTGATTGTCGTGTCGCGGGCTGTACAGTAGCAGTAGCAGTGAAGACTTCCGTTCCTCCTTCCTTCCAGAGTAAGGTCCTGTGGGTGTATCTCTTTATCTCCTTCGTGTTGAGAAACTCGTATCCTTTTGGATCAAATGAATTGAGACTATATCTTCTCATCAACAGCTGCACCTTGTATTTCTACTGTTTTCTTTCATACCACCATGGCTTCATTTACACGTGAGATACCAGAGCGAGGCAGAGCAGGCAGGCCCTGCTTCACTTCCAACAAAACCGCAGATCGTTTGCGGGAATGTGAAATGCGATGCTCGACACCCTCGAAAATAAAACCTTACAGACGGTCCATTTTCAAGGAAGAAGGACTCGATGACCTTCATCGCTCCGTCCATCCTTCCCATTCCAATAACGCGACGAACAACTCGTCGACCTCTACGTTTACGATCACGAGGCCAGGTACTCCGACAACATTCGATGAGATTCTGGGCAATGACGAGGAGAAAGAAAATTCCGAGTCGAGGGCGAGGAGGGAAAACCCATGGTTTTTTTCGAAGCTCACCAAGGGACAGAGACCACTCATCAAGAGCTCTGCAACAGCCCCTCCAGGCTCGTTTTCCTCCGTGTCCAGAATTACATTGATTGCATTCTTGATTGCTGTGATATTGCCCGGGTTTCGATATGGCAGTGACGTTATCGGCGGTGCAGATGCGGGTTTGATACCCGAAGGTATTCTGGTCGACAATGGCAGCACGATAGAAGGAAGAGCCGATAGCCCGACCGATGTTTGTACGAGATGGGCTCACCAGGGTAATGCAGCCCATTCCGTTTGGTATTGATAATGCTAACCCAACGACAGCGGCAAACGTCAACGGAACTTTATACATTTATGGTGGAAATGCAAAGTCATCAAGCTCACAGACTACCAATACATGGAGTAAGACTTCAAGATATCCTCAATCGTATTGGCACTTATTGATTGCATACAGACAACAATTTCCTCTCACTTGACCTTACCAAATCCTGGAAGGCGGCTTCTCCAGCTTTAACAGGTCTTCCACAGCCTTCGGGTCCACCTGCAGTGGCTCTAGGCGCATTATGGAATTCTTACAACTCATTATTTGTCTACGGTGGTATGTTCTCGGATAGTCCTATGGTCGATCCGCTCCCTGTATCTACGTGGGAGTACAACATCAAATCCTCCAATTGGATAGAACATTCAAGTCCGCAAACCTCCCCAGGAAACTACTCTGACGGCGGGGATCAACCGGTGCAGAGAGCAGCTGAAGGCGCCGGACTTAGTGTTCCAGAACTAGGAAGAAGCTGGTACTTTGGCGGGCATCAAGATAGTCATACGACTCAAGGTTGGACAACCGAGGTTTGGAGGATATACCTGAAGAGCTTTCTCGAGTTCACTCACCCGGGATATGCCAATACTGGTGTAACTTCACTGGGTAGCTCGAAAGCTGCGGGCTCAGATGGCGTTTATCGGAATATCACTGAAGGCGGTATTCAGGCAGATGATGGCTTTACTGAGCGAGCAGATGGCGTTCTGGTATACGTTCCTGGCTGGGGTGATGAAGGTATTATTCTTGGGTTGGCAGGAGGCACAAATACGACTTTCGTAAGTTTCTCAAGGACCTTGCAAGATCCTATGACGCTAATCGCTTCAGACGGAAATGAATATCATCGATATATACGATGTTGCGAATTCCACTTGGTATAAACAATCCACCTCAGGTTCTAGCCCTCCAATTCGCGTAGATCCTTGCGCAGCGGTAGCAGCTGCGCCTGACGGAACGAGCTTCAATGTCTATCTTTACGGGGGACAAAATCTTTTACCCGCTGATAATCAGACACAATTCTCTGATATGTGGATTCTCACCATTCCATCATTCACCTGGGTCCAAGTCAATATGGATGGTCAATCACAGCCTCCTGCCCGAGCAGGTCATACCTGTACAATGCGAGATGGCCAGATAGTGGTAGTAGGGGGTTATGTAGGAGCAGAGATATCTTGCGATAGTCCCGGGATCTTTGTCTTCAACGCTTCCTCTCTACAGTGGAGTAATGGCTTCACAGCTCTCGCTTCATCCGGTAGTGAATCCGAGAATCAACAAGCCCAAGATTCCTCTGTTCTTCAAGGCTCAGTAGGCTATCAAGTACCAGGCCTCGTGCAATCCATCATCGGAGGGTCTTCACAGGGAGGTGCCACGGCAACCTCACCAGCAGCCGGCTCCGCAACCGCTGGTCCTATAGCTACAGGAAAGCCACCTAGTTTCACAGTCACAAAGTCTGGCTCAACAGTCGTTCAAACATCCAATCCAACAGGAGCCAGCGCATCAGGTGGGGCAGGGCAATCATCCAAGAAATCTGGACCAAACGTTGGAGCAATCGCAGCCGGCACAATAGCAGCAGCACTGGCAGTCCTGGCCGGCTACCTAGCATTCTGCACCTGGCTCTACAGGCGACAACTAAATCTCTACAAGAACCACGTCGCAATGGCCCAACGAACAGCCTTTAACAACAGTCCCGAAAACGCTTCTTGGACTGGAAGAAGCAGCGAGAAAGGAGCAGGAGCCGGCGCTGCGCTAGGACCCTTTGGCACATCCGTTGGTGGATCAGGAAGTACAGGACGGCCTTCGAATGTCGAGAGTAGCGGGTCTGGAACCACTTACCCGACCCCGTATTCCGGCGCCACTGGGACAACAATGTCGTCTATACCGATGCCGGAAGATTCCCATGCGGGCGGATATGGTGGTGGGAGTATGCCAGGCAGTGGTGCTGCAGTGAAAGGGTATGGATGGCTAAGTGAAGAAAGCTCGGAATACACTGGTGCTGGTGCTGGGTTGGGACGCACGTCGGGGAGTAGACGTAGTGCTAACTCAGCGCATTCGTCAGCGGCGGACTTGTTGTTAAGTGGCCATGAGCCGAGTTTCTTTGCTGTGGTGATGAATCCTAGGAGGACGTTAAGGGTTGTGAACTCGGACTAGGCGGGTTTGGACGTGCGATGTTTTTTGGAGTAAGATGAATCGGATTTGGTTGGAAGGTTTGATTGGAAAACGATACCCTTTTGCGTCAAAATTTCAGCAACAATATGTACACATATGAGGATTATGAAAGAAAAGTTTGAGGGAGGTTACATAACTTAATTGGGATATTTCGGCATATTATAACATTTGAGATACTTATAGCAAAGCAGAGTTCCTAGCAATGTGTACCTTAGCTAGGCCTAGTTACCTAGTCCAGATCGGGCCACTTTGAGGTCCGCTTGCTCTTTCCACCTACATACACATAACTCAAACTCGACTACACGTTTTCATTCTCATATTGCTTCCATGCCGACAGATCTTCAGAAGTCTCTAGATGTGTGAATATGACAGCTTAGCTGTTGGGTTTAGCCGCCATGTACAGGCCATACATGAGCAGGCATTATGTGATTGGAGAAATTCGGCGGTTTGCTTCATTCCTCGTTCTTCTTTTGTCTTGAAATTTTCTCAACTCCAATCTGAAGATGGATGTTGGCTCCTGATCAACACCCCAACATCACCACCCTCCTAGCCCACTTATAACGGGGAGTATGACGAAGAGATTGGGCACTTCACGGTGAGCGAGAAATAATAGAGGTGAGTAACTGATCAAACCCAAGTTGTAACAATAGTTTTGATCGCTCTGATTTCCTCTTGGTCTCGTTGTACAGAGACTGCCGAATTCAAACAATGGTATAAAACAAAGATGAATTGGCTTAAAGTTCCTCCTTTGCCTAACGTGCCGTTCTCAAAACAGATGACTAGGTCGCGTCTGAGGACGGACGACCTGGTTATAGAAGGAGTGCGAGAGATACTAGAAAAGTTGTTACAATCAGCAATCAGCTTTCGCAAAAGACATCAAACTGAAGCTTTATGTTTTTGCTGAGTTCGGTAAGCATATTCATCACCAGGGGTTTCAAAAAGACAAATATATGCTATAATTTGCAGTTTTGCTCGCTAGACATACTTCGTAGTGACGTTTTCGAGAGCTTTTAGTAGCCAAGGCACACCGATAACAGGCCTTTTAGTTCTTTCCGGGGCTGTTTAGATATCCACCAATCCAGACGTAAGGTTGGTGATGCATTGATGGTCGGCAATTGACAGTATCTATTCTTGGCCAGTGAATATCAGTGGCCAGCCTGGGCTCTTCGGCTGGTCACCAAATATGCACTCCCAGGATTATATGCCTTTTATATATGCCTTTTACTAGGCTCATATGGACTCGGAGATGTTCTTAATCTAGTATAAATGAGGGGCTTTGAAAGTTTGATCTCCAAACAAGGCATAAATGATCTATCCAGGGGCTTTTTTAGCCAATTGATACCCTGTATCCGCCTAGTAGTCATATAGGTTCTGAAGTGGGAAGTTGCAGATGTGGTGACAACAACCTGTATTCTAGCCATCATCCTATACCGAGTAATGACGGAGGCTTAATGCGGCTATTATGCCCTCTTCTAAGTTCTAGTACGAGGGGCAAACTTGGCTCTATCTCCTTTCCCAATAGGCAGAATTGCAAGACGTCCCTGCTCGAAAAAGCAAGATCTGCACTCAACACTATATCGCAACCTCGTCCCTGATTATGAACGATCTTAACGGAGGACATCCTCTTGAAGTTTGGCACGAAACTCTCTTGAAAGGGGTCATAAAAATCCCGTGGTGAATTGTATGAGCTGAGTCGCTCAGTCGTTGGAATAAACAAGGCAAGATACCTGGTTCAACAGATGGCCTCGCACTATTCGGGGATCAAAACTGGGGTGCTTTCTTATTGTTCCTCTTCGCCCCACAGGAAGCCAGCCAATTGTGAACTCTCAAAATCTTAATTGTGCTTCTTCGAATAGCGACTTTTTGTGGGAGAGAATGCAAAATACTGTAGGATTTGTAGCACAACAGTGCTTATGTAGTTCGTATCCTCCAGCGTTGTCAATAAGATCTCACTTCAGTAACGTGAAGTCGTTGTTGCATCTCCGTGGCTCTCTGTCAGTCTTGGAAGAGTTCTAGAACAAGTTGTCGTCCCTGCATCTTGTAACTATAGCAGGGCCCCCTATAGCAGAAGCGAGAACAAGATTTAAACACAGCAGAATCTTCCCCGGCGAATCATAATTGCTTTTAGCGTTTTATTTCGTATCTCGTATTGAGGGCATCGGTACTATTCAAATTCCGTATCGAATCTAATAATGTTTACGAATTAAGTTCCTGAACTTTATAATGCCTTTCGGAATATATTATTTAGTCCTATTATTAGGGGTGGTAAAGTAGATGGAATAAGCTCTACTTTTGGGGGAATTTAGGGGAATTTAAGACTGAATCTAATACTTCGAAGTAGTTTACAGGTAGAATACTTAATACCTAACAATTTGGGTATAAGTACCTAAGGTAGGTCTGATGATAATCAGAATAGGCTTATATTTATGTAAATTAGGCTTAGTCTACGCTTATACGATATATATTAATGTGCAAATTTGATAAGGTTATATTTATAATCCTGATCGATTCTTAACTTTATAATAATTTCGTATATATCGATGCCCTACTCGTACTTCTATTACTTCTAACTGCCGCTCCGTGATCCGTACTTCGTACTTACTAAAAAGCGGTGGTCCCCGGCGCGAAATGTTGGGGACGGGAAAATCCAACCCTATACTCCGTACGGCTATACTCCACGTTCTTGCATGAACCAGCAAGCGGGTCCCAATGATGCGGATGCTGATCTCCCCCTTTCATGCATTTATTTCATCCAAGTATAGCTGAGCCCTGCCGCTAGTGGCGATCGCGCTACAGGGTGTTCCATTGGCACTCCCGTGCGGCGGAAAAGTAATTTGGTTCCGGAATTGGGTTTAGATGATCCACTTTTGACGGTGTACACCCTGTTTGACCAATCATATGGCTGGGAATAGTATTTAACGTAGATCCTCAATATAGAAAGACTGGAGAAAACTGGGGCTCAAATTAACTTTTCGGCCGCGCGGAGTAGGTCAGGAACCATGTGGCTGAAAGGCTAATAGTTTTTCACCACAACTTAGTACCTCGATTATACTTACGTATATGCATCCAGGGGTTTTTGATCAACACTGAGCTTTACAGGAACAGGGTCGTCTACTCGTACCATAGGTTGGAAAAATTATCTCCAGCCTCTCAAGACTATCTTCTAACCCTACAAGATGACGACACAGAACAGCGAGAGCTGGAGAAGGTTTTGTTCCTTGAAAGCATTTCAGCGGAGATGATGTTGATGGGAGTACTCTACTCCGTGCCGCTCAAAAGTAACTTGATTCCCTTCTTGGATTTCCGTAAATGATACGCCTTGAACAGTGCACACCCTGTTTACCCAAGTGCCTTGGAATCGTGTTAAGATCTAGCAGATCACTGGATTATCACCGTAGATCTCCATAGATCCTCACTATAGAAAAGGCGGGGCTCGAATTGGCGCGGAGTAGCTCAGCTGAAATGCTTCCAAGCAATAAGATGATATTGGACTTAGTAGAATCGGAAAGTGTATAAAGGAGACAGAATATCCTTTCAAGTATTTCTCATCAACCATCAGCTTCTTCATCAATCACTCCACATTCCACACACTTCAAACCTCAAGCACCATCTACCAATCCCAACAAACTCAACCGCCAATATGAGAACTTCATTCGTCACCCTTTTCGGCCTTGCTGCCACCGTCGCTGCTGTTCCAGCCATGATCGCGGAGCGTCAATCCGCCCTCTGCACTTCCGGCACTCCTCAGTGCTGCGCTGTGGACGTCTTGGGCGTCGCTGACCTTAACTGTGCCAACCGTTAGTCTTTCATCAATCCCATGCAACAAACACATGCTAATAGACCTTTGCACAGCACCTACTCTTCCTGCCACCGTCGCTGCGTTTGTAGCCATGTGTGCCGAGCAAGGCCAGCAGGATATGTGCTGCTCTATTCCTATTGTAAGCTGGACTCTCTCCATCATTGTGTCTATCTTTCGCTTGGATACTAACACATCATCAGCTTGGTCAAGGACTTGTCTGCCAGGTCCCAATCGGAGGCTAGATACGCCATCCGAGCAGATACTCTGCGGGGGGTTTGGATAAGGCGCTGAATATACGACGGTCCTTGTCTCATCTCGAATGTACGATCCTCTGTAAATTGTATATAACCGGTGTATATTTCTTTGGTGGTCAACAGTTGGTCAATGGCCAGAAAAAAAGGTGGAAAAAGTACATAGTGTATAGTTGTAATGTTAATTGATATCGGATTACATCAAGTCGTGTTGCTTCGGCAAGAGTTAGCAACCTGTGAAGCTATCACATGAAACATTGCCGTACTCTATCTCTTGACTTAAACAACTTTCATTCCCATTCAAAAGTGCTTTTGTATAGATCAGCCGAAATTTTCAATCCACCAATCATTAACCCAAATTCATGCTGATATATTTACTTGCAATATATGGTTTACAATCGGTGAATCACTATTTCCACCTAGCAGTTGAACTTCTTATTTTCAAACTAAGTACTCTATCTAATATCTCAAAAAACAAAGGATACTTGAGCCAATTATTCTATTCTTGTATAGTCTATTTTATTGGAAGTTTAATCAAAAGTTGCGAGGCTTTTATTAGAAATTACTTGATACTCTACTATACTTTCGCTTAAATCGGACTCATGAGAAATCTACCCGAGTACCCCTCTCCCTCCTCCACTTTACGACATGACACACGCGCATCAATAGTAAGGCGTGATTACGCAATATATATAGTATATCAGAATCCAAAGTCTCCAAACTTTTAAACCCACCAAAGGAATCCTTGTTACAAAATGTTCGAAGGCTTCGAAGAATTCAACATCGCCGTCACCCCTGATGTCACAATCCACGGCATCAAATGCGGCACCGGCCCACCCCTCCTCCTCCTCCACGGATTCCCCCAAACCCACCACATCTGGCACAAAATAACCCCCTCCCTCACCCCCTCCCTCACAGTAATAGCCCTCGACCTCCGCGGCTACGGCCGCTCCTCCAAACCCCCCTCATCTGCCCAGCAAAACCACGCACCGTACTCCAAATCCGTAATGGCATCTGACTGCGTGACCGTCATGTCCTCTCTCGGCTTCAAGAAATTCAGCATCTGCTCGCATGACCGCGGCGCACGAGTGGCGCATAAACTGTGCGTCGATGCCCCAGAGTCCGTGGAGCGAGTCATGTTTCTAGACATCGCGCCCACGCTGGCGATGTTTGAGAAAACGGATATGCAGTTCGCGACAGCGTACTGGCATTGGTTTTTCCTGATCCAGCCCTCGCCGTTCCCGGAAACGTTGCTCATGAGTGAGAAAGAAGTTTTCGGGCAGCGGTTTTTTGGCGGCGGGTATGGGGGAAGAGTGAAAAGAAAGAGATTTGGGACGAGCAGGCGTTGGCGGAGTATATGAGGCAATTTGAAGATAGGGAGGGGGTTCATGCTATGTGTGAGGATTATAGGGCTGCGGCTACCATTGATCTTGAGGAGGCGAGGAAGGATCAGGGGGAGGGGAGGAAGATTATGTGTCCGGTTAGGGTATTGGTTGGGGCGAAAGGGGTGGTGGCGATGAAGTTTGATTTTTTGAAGGAGTGGAGGGATGTTAGTGAGGGAATGGTGACGGGGGAGCCTGTTGATTCTGGGCATTATATTGCGGAGGAGAATCCGGATGTGCTTTTAAAGCATATTAAGGGGTTTTTGGGTGATCCGGAGAGGGTGAGACTGTGACTAGGTGCCATTGGCTTGGTTTTGAAGCCAAGCTGCAGCTCACTTTGATGGGGACAGCTTTGAAGACTGTCATTTTTCCAGGGTTGCTGTGTGGAGTTTTCGGGGACTCTGAAGGAAGAATAATGTGGGATTCCTTGTTCAAGGAAGATGTTCGGTGAGATGTTGGATAACACCAGAAGTCAAGAATGCAATTTGTGGAACTGCTTATTTTGTGCTGGTTTTCAATCTTTTCATTCATTTGACAAGCACTATGTTGAAACCCCAATGTCCGCTCTTCCATCCAGAAAATTATGTTTCTCTATGCTTTAGATATCACTTGACTTCATATCCGACGACGGAATTGCTCCAGCGAAACTAGAGAGGACACCAGTAAATTGGGCACGTAAATTGGATCAATCTGGATTGAAGTTAGACATATGACCATCGGAAAAGAGCAGCGGGTGGAAGTTCTCCCTTCAACTTGGCAAATGTTTCTTAGTCGGTCATCTCAAGAGGGGGCCAGCTAAAGCTAAGAAGAGCCACTTCTCTACTCCAGCTTCAACTTTACTTCAAAGCAAGCAGTCGTATACGTCAAAAATAACTCATGTTGCTATGGTCATGTTCTCCCAAAGCTCATCTAAAAATCTGGTCTTGATCGGGTATCGAGAAAAGTCACACCAAGAATGGCTGAGGACCTCCTCATCCCGCTTTTTGAACAATCTTAGACATGCCACTATTGGAACTTCTTTACATATTCTATTTGAAGTGTATATTGCAGTGAGATTTGTGTATATAAGCTACCAGCTGAGATTGGAAGACTTAGAAGTTAACAAGCATTCACACGTTCAAAGTAGACTCGAGGTGGGTATCCGGGGATGAGAAATTTCCAAACGACAGGACTGCGGAGATCAACAAAAGTTCGAGCCCATCTGTTTACACAATATCAAAACATATTCCGGGAGCTTATCAATTGAACACTTGGTTACAGGAAACTTCCGGGACGATAATTTCAATACCCAGTTTGTATTGCTGCTTTTCTCCCAGAACCGAGATTATATCGACATATTGTGAAATGTCACATCTGGGTATCGAATCATTGTAGACTGCAAATTACTTAATTATTACTAGTGCATGACTATACAAAGACTTGAGCAAGTAGCTAAACCACACGCCCAGCTTGAGTTCAGAAAAGTCCCAGGTCTTAAGTGTCTCGCTATACTAGGCGCCGACAGGCTCATGACATAGCAAACCCTGGTGAGCCTACAAGAGATGTCAGTTACTTCGGATAAATCAATGAGAAAAAAGGATCGACTCACGACCAAACCTTTACAGCATATAGCTCTTGTTTCTGACACCGCACAGCTATCCTTGAAGTCTTGAACACTAGTAGGGTTGCGAGGGGCTAGTTGGAAGTATTCATTAGCCAAGATCATTTACTTTTTAGTTATTTTGTTAAGTAATGTGTCATCCGCTGATCGTGTATGGTCCGTTTACTTACGAGCGTGACAGTCTATACCGACTGCACCATGAATAGCGAGAGCGCAACAATAGGGGATCATGTTCAAACATGGACGGTTCTGTCGGTGGACTATGGGGTTGGCCATTGTGGTGGCAAGAAATCCAACAAGGGTAATTGTAGAGATGGCTGAGAACTTCATGTTTGGTGTTGTAGGTTCAATGCTGGATGTGTTGGGATAATGGGAATCCCATTATGGGATTACCACATGATGGTTCTCAGTCATGTGGACTTACTGTAGCGGGTGCTAAGTCAGCAGTATAGAGGCTTAACCTCTACAATACAGCACTAATAGTTAATGCTAAGCAACATTAACCAGAAAGCTGTCACTACTTTCATCGGCACTGTATCTTAGTAAAGAAATGGGTCGTATTGCCATGACTGTAGACTTCTATTACACATACTCCGTAGGAAAGCCACTTTCCCAGATCATGCAGCCAAAGGGTCAAAGCCACCTAACACTTTCAGAAATCGGTCACTATCCTCACTTGAGAAGGCATAAACCGTAACTGTCAAGGTGTCTTCCTCAAGTTCTCTGAACCTCACCCAGTCGATAGATGGCGGCAAAAGCATCAACTTCATTGGAGATCTCGGACCTTGATTGAGAAGTCCTACCATAAGCAGCCATTGAATATACTACTGAGTGAGAAGCGATGAAGAGCTAATGGAGGCTTGAAATAAATGCCAGGTGTAGCCCGAGATCTTGGTGTAGCAGACCAGACTTTGCAAGCTGCTTTGAATTTACGCCAGACGTCTGGAATACAGTGCAGAATCTTACACTGAAAAGAACGGCGAGTTGAAATTGCAAAATACTATTCCGATACACGAGAATGAGGTAAAGAGAAGAAGAATAGAAAAGAAAATGATCGCCCGTCACGTGTGCCCGTCTATACCTCCTTCTTTTGGAGAGGACCTTTGACTTTGATCATGATATCATGATGTAATCGATCATCGACACCACAGAACCAAGAACTACTAGGCTCAATAATCTCATGTAAGCAACTGTGCAGTCTCCATAGGCATTGTTTTGTTTGAGCTGTGGTCCCTTCAAACAATACCAATTCTCACGTACCTCTCCTATTTCAAAAATGTCTTCCTTTCTACGTCTGCGTCCTACAGCATTCTCAAGCTTGACTCGGAGAGCAGCTCACTCCAGCATTCGTCAACCCCTCTCCCGCCGAACACTCTCCTCCACCCCCGCCAGGCTCTCGCAAGGCTACGGCGACGGTGAAGGCGACCCCAAAGGCGGAAATCCTCAAAACCAAGGTGCATCAAACAGCACGAAAGAGCATGCCGAGCACCCAGGTCCAGAATCCCCTGCAGCAGGCAGCGGCGCTGGCCCCACGAAGAGCGGCGGTTCCAGCAAACCCAAATCACCAGAAGAAGCGTCTGCGAACTCAGGAGGTTCAAGGTCAAAGGATGCAAAGGAGACAGGATCCAGTCCCACGGGTGGTGAGGTGGGAGGCGGAAGTGAAGGTGCGTCGCCTACAATGCATGGTACAATATTGCCGGAAGAGAATTCTCAGGAAAAGCAGGCAGAGGTCGAGCAGCATAATAAGGAGTTCGAGAAGCGCCATGATCGGGCGGCGCCTGCGGAGGACGATAAGGTCGACAAAAAGTTTTGGAGTGGTGAGTTTGCTTTCATTGCCCTGTGTTGAGTGGTTGCTAATACTTTTTTGTTTAGGTAACGGCCAGGATGGAGTAGAGGGAAAAGTTTAGGAGATATTGGGCAGTAGTGAACGTTGTACGATATGGGGTAGGTAGTCTTATGAAATCGCTACTGCTGGGACCAACCTCGCGAATAGCTTCATCCCGGTATACAAGATAATCCTTCTCACATGGTTTCATGTGATATGAGTACCTATACGGAGCTTTTCTTCCCTTCCCATCTGGAGCTGTCATTGACGGTGCTCCACAATTCTTACAAGCTTCCCCACGCTGAGACCCCTGCTGTGGCTGAAAAGCTCGAACAAATAGCATAGGATGACGTAATTGCCCCATAGAGAATGAAAGAAAAGGAGGTGTGGCTGAAAGATGACATGGCGACCCCCGCCGACCCTTCCCTTCCCTGTTTGGCGGCATTGCGATGGTGATGCTTGGTATGGGAAAGATCGAATTGGCATCCAGGCTTCCCGCAGCCAATGAGCCAATCCTTGCTCTCCGTGGATAAAATAAGTGGCGGAATAATGTGCTAGATTTTTGGTACATCACACCCCCACTTATTTCATCCACAGAGAGCCAATCCTTGGGACACTTCTGCGGTGACGTGACCGCCTGCCGCACAGCACAAACGCGTCGACGTCACAACTATTAGCGAAATGCTTGCAGCCCTCCTCCATCACACACTTGGTCTCCTTGTTTTCTATTCTGCAAGAACATAGTTATATAGCATGCCGTCATGCCGCCGCCACAGCGAGCCTCTACCATCGTATGAGGATTGGTAAGTAATATCTTCGCTGCTTGCAATCTCTATTCTAATTATACTTAGTATGAGACTGAGCAGCCGAACGCATAGTCCATGTTGCGAACCCACTTTCTGGCTCAACTATCGACTCATAATTGTTATTCTAGGGCTACTCGTTATCTTTCTCCTTATAACCATCTGGAACAATAGACAGACATCATGAAGTTCTTCTCCCAACTATTGCTGCTTGGCCTGGCAGCAGAATCCACCGTCGCCAGCACCTGGTTCAGCAACCCTGGTATGTTTGATGCCTTCAAAACATCCATTCCAGCCTGTTTTGGCTTTTAATATATCTGCATGGTGGAGCTTCCAAGAGCATCAGTACGATGTGGGGAGCCTTCACTGCCATGTACAATCGAGTTCCAGCATTGCAGCATTCCAGCTATCCAAACATACCACATCCATGTCATATTGCGTGCTCTGTCACACAGTCCACATAGCCAGATATGTCATCGAGATCTTTGCTAACCATTCTTTCACAGTCTACAACAAATGGCACGAAACCGAGCTCGAGAGATGGCTCTCTGACCACAATGTACCTTACCCCACCTCCGCCGATCGAAAGGATCTTGAAAACCTTGTCAAAAACAATTGGCAATCCAAGGTTGCATCGCCATACAATGACTGGGATGCCAATCAACTCGGGTCCTACTTGAAGCAGAAGGGTGTCGAGACCAAGGATGCCGCTTCCGATACAGCTGCCGCCAACAAAGATGGCTTAATTGCCCAGGTCAAGAATTACTGGTACGAGACCGAAGAGAAGGCCGAAGATTCCTACTCAAGTGTCAAGGACTGGATCTTTGATAGGTTAGTAATTCTGCTGCGATGTTGTGGATCACTTACTAACATCCTTATAGCTGGACTGGTAAATAACGAATTTCCACTACACCTCTGGGGTCTGCTAACATATCCTAAGATTCACAACTCAAGGCCTTTGCCGACAAGCATGGTATTCCAGTCCCTCAACCACGCAAGCGAGACACTACCATCCAGAAGCTTCGATCTAGCTACGAGACCGCAGCCCAGAAGGCTGGCGAGACTGCCAGCTACCCTGGAAACTGGCTTTATGAAACTTGGTCTGAATCTGGTATGTACCTTTCAAAGGAATACGGTCCACGCCTAACATCTAGCAGATTTGAAGGAATGGCTCGATTCCCATGGAATTCCTGCCCCTCAGCCAAGCACCCGTGACAAGCTGATCGCGAGCGTTCGCCGCAATGCTCGTGTTGCAAGCCTGAAGATGGCCGACCAACAAGCTTCTGCTTCCAAGTCCGCCGACGCAGCTTCTCAAACTATGAGTGAAAAGCTACTCGATTCATGGTCTGACTCTCGTAAGTTTATCTGGCGTGCATCTCAACCGACAAATAATGACTCTGAACAGAAATCAAGGAATGGGCCGACAAGAACGGTATCAAAGTTCCACAAGGCAGCAAGAGAAACGAGCTCTTGGCTATTGCACGAAAGCACCGCGCTCAACTTACTGGCGACAACATTTCAGACTCTGCCAAGTCTGCTTTCGGAGCAGCTACCTCGAGCGCCAACAACCTATACGCCAAGGCTACGGATGATGCTCAGTTGAAGGGTGAGGATGCATTCAACTCTGCTATTGGAACTTGGAGCGATGTAGGTATTCAATTCATTTATGCTGGCAAAATACTGACATGATCCAGTCCCGCTTGAAGGCCTACCTGGACGCCCGTGGTGTTCCAGTCCCACAATCTGGAAAGAAGGACGAGCTTTTGGCTTCCGTTCGCTTGAACAAACACAAGGCAGCCAATGGCTGGTCTTCATGGACTTTTGATACCTGGACTGTTGATAACCTCAAGTAGGTCTTGTTTTGTTGATGTGTTAAGCTCTTGCTAAAAAGTCTCAGGAAATATCTTGCAGAGTCCAGCAGCCAGACCGCACAAAAAGCTGGCAATCAAGCTGATGCTACCCGCGAGCAACTACTTGCTGCTGCACAAGACGCCTATGCCTCTGCTTCAAAGACTGGTGGAACTGGATATGCTTCTGTTACATCTTACCTTGCTAAGCAGACTGATGCCGCCAAGGACTCTGCATTTGACACCTGGAGCGATTCTGGTATGTGAAATTATACCTCTGGTTTATGATGTGTATGCTTACAATCATAATAGAGCTCAAGAACTACCTCGACTCCTATGGAGTTCCCGTTCCACAAGGATCCACCAAGAACGAACTTGTCGCATATGCTCGCAATCAAAGAAACTGGTTCCAATATGGCACTACCACTCCTCAAGGTACTCTCTGGGCTAAGCTGTAAGTAGAAAATGCTTCTCAACGCGAAAATCTGGAATGCTAACCATGAAAAGTTCGAATGGCGCTTCATGGGTCTTGAACCAACTCAGCATCGGGGCTTCTAACACCCGCAAGGAAGCCAGCTACCAAGCCGAGAAGGCAGGTGATGCCGTGAAGGAGGGTGCAACTAGTGCTACCAACCGCGCTGGTGAGGCGGCTCAAAGGGCTGGTGACAAGATCAAGGAAGAATTGTAAACTATTCGACATGAGACACGATATGGACACAAAATATATCAGTGGCGGGATGGAACGGAGCGGGCTAGATGTGTATTATTAAGCGTTTCTTGCCAATTGGCAGTAGCAAGCGGTTCATGAATAAGGGATTGCACGATATTTCATGCATGAATTAGCTGAATAAAACGAGTTTTCTCTATGATTATCGAACTGCAGTGTTTTATCCTACTCATGAAGCCGAACCAAGTACGTATCGCCTGACTTACCTGATGTTAATAACAATGCAATATGTCGAAGACTCTGTTAGTGTCCTCTTGCTTTTCGGTTCGCTCATCTTGCCTCGTTTTCTGGCATTGGCGTTGGCTCTATTGATTATGTACCAGGCACGCAGGTTCAAGAACCTGCTTCGGATGGGATGGAATGGGATGTTGCGTGTCTGGTAATACTGCTATTTGTTTTCTCATTGCGGATGTAAAAGTAAAGATAACTCAAGGTTCGAGGGGAGGTCAGTTCATGGCAACTCTGTTGCTTCTTTCTTGATTCTGCTATACAGACCACGGCCACATCGCTGTCCGCACCACCCACTCAGTCGCGCCATGAGAAAATAAATGGAAATGCTTGGGAAAACTTTTGACATTACGGGTATCTAACCTCATACTCTCACAGCATCTCCAACAGCAGCGCAGCGCCCTTATTGCCCACCTCCCTCTCCTTGACAATCTTCGTCTTCTTCGCCTTCCCAGCGCCTTTCGCCTCCGATTCCGCGGCTGCTTTCTCCCTCTTGGACTGCTGCTCCGGGGTCTCCTCAGTAGCAGCTTTCGAAAGCTTCTTCTTGCTCTTCTTCAACAAGCTTAAGACCTCTTTTTTCTTGTCAAAGCTACTAGATTCAACAAGTGCCAGGGGAACAAAGGAACTCGATCCAGTAGCCCATTCGATGATGTAATCTTTGATAATCGGGTACAGGATATCGGCGAAATCAAGGGCTGGTTCGACGGGTACAACGGTCTTGGTGCTGTAATCGAAACGTCCGCCTGCGATGAGAGACTTGAGCATCTTTCCACCAAATGCAGTGTTAGCGAGATGGGAAGGCGGCTGTGTATTCTCTGTCTCAGCGCCTTCCTCGATAACCTCTGGCTGTACCCAAGTTGGGTCACCGCCCGCGGTCTGCGCAATTGCGGCTAAAGCTGCAGTCTTGTCACCCTCGGCGCCGAATAGGACTTCGGTGATGAATTGACAGCCGAAGGATGTCGCGACTAGATCTGCTGCTGCTGCTTCGATGGCTTTCAGGAGATAGGGTGAGAGCGCTTTGGCTAACTCGCTACGTCTGATTTCGGGGTCCTTTTTACTGGTGGTTTGGCGCACGGTGTCAACTTCTGAGAGTATTGAGAGGTCGGAGTCAAGACTGGCGGGGAAGAGCGCTTTGGATCTGCCTTGGAAGAGATAGAGAAGGGTGGTGCGGGCGTTGAGGTCGTTGGCCGAGAAAACAGTATTTTCGACTTGCTTGTCGGCGTCTTTGCTTAGGAGTTCGGGAAAGATAGATTTTGCGGTCAGGACAGTGTCGTCGATTACTTCGTAAGCTGTGAGGATAATGATGTGGCCGTTGGGGTCGCCTGCCATCATCTGTAGCGTGTCTTTGTAGGTCTTGAGGATCTGTTTCCGGTCCTTTGCTGTTCCATATGCCATTGCGAGAGAAACAACTCTGGATCCCGATTTTGTGAAAGCCAAGTTCTTCATCAAATCTCCCTCTTCATCTCCCTTGAGCAGCTCTATAAAATCGGTAATCTCCTCAGTGCCAGATTTGGCATTCAAGAAATACTGCAACATGGCATCGTGAAGAAGAGTAAAGCCAGTCAGTTTCTTCTGAATCAGATGGTTGATGAGCTCGAGTAATGAGCGCATGATAGGAGCTCGTTTGCCAGAGTCTACAGCCAGGATTTCAGAAAGATCGCCCGTGACCTTCTCGCTGGTGTCCTTCTCAAAAAGAGAAAACTCTGCTCCATACCATTCCCTCAATATTATAGCCTTTTGCTGCTTGGTAGCAACTCCTCTGTAGACATCATCGAGAATCCAAGAAGCCTCCGGATGCTTGATAAGCCGACGAACATGCCCAAAGAACTCTGGAACAATTAGGTCTCTAATCTCATCATCTCCCTGAATCAACAGTTTGCCAATCAAGAACTTGGCGTATTTGCTCTCGGCCAATTGACGATAGGTTCCAGCAAGCTCTCTAGCGATCATCCTCTTCTGTTCCGGATTGGCATATTTGATAGCGGTTTGAACCACTCTGACGCTGTCGTGCTTCAAAACATAATCCTTGATCCGACCGGTGATGATGTCGAACAGTTCAGTGACCAACTTTACTCTCTCTTCCTTCGGGACGTGCGATTTGCGGCGTAATCGCTCCCAGAGCTTCTTCGTTCGTACGAGGTCGTCGGCCAGTGGCTTTGCTGCTTTCCGGTCCTTCACCAATTGTTTCTGCTTCGCATGTGCTTCTTTAGATGATTGACCTAGAATATCGTTAGCCATTTGGAAGAGATTATGGAGAGGGGTTCTGCATACTATTTGCAACCACGGCCTTGGCTCTTTCTGGGTGCAGTCCATCTTCGGCATTGGGAAGATCCTCCGAATCGCTGTTGTTTTCCTCTACATCTGATGTGCTATCGTTCACCTTCAAGTTCTCCACATCCAGAGCAACACCTCCATCTGCATCGGACTCGTCGGATTCGGATTCGCTCAATTGCTCAATCTTCTGCACCTTCTTGAGAACTGGCTTTGGCTTCGCCTTATCCTTGCTCTTCGATACCGACTTGACATCAGAACCAATCTTCGCCTTCTTCTTCTCCTTCAAATAGACATCCTTTTCTGGGGCACTCTTCCTCTTCGTTCCTGCCGACGCAGATTTCGTTGCTGTTGCGGAAGGCATTTTTGTTGAAAATGTTGGTGGTGGTATCAAAAAAAGTTTCTTGAGTTTTGGGGACTTTATCGCAGCTCTTCTGAAATTTTTGCGGGCAATCAAGGACGCTAGACAAGGATAAGAGAGACCCCACGATTAACTCGAAATCTCACATTTAGAGACATTCGAAGCGCAATCCTGCAAAATGGGAAGAGAAGATCAGATTGAAGAACGCGAAGTTCTCGATAGTATCTTTCCCGAGGAAATTCAAGGTAAGTGGTTGATTAAGCAGCTCTATAATAGCCCCTCTCCAAGAAATGCCCCCCTCTCCCCACCAACGTCTGCTGATATTCTGAACAGACATATCAGAGACTGAATATCGAATATCGATTCTCCTAGACGTCATAAACGACGATGGCGACGATTCCGAGCCCCCCAGCATCATTCTCCAAGTCAAATACCCCCCAGACTACCCCGAAGAAGCGCCCATCTTAGACATCCTAGGCCCTCCAAATGCGCCGGTGCATCCCTTCTTCAACGTAAACTCCGACAAGCAGACACTCCTCGATGGCTTATCAGAAACCATCGAGGAGAATATGGGCATGGCTATGATATTCACAATCGTTTCTACGCTGAAGGACAATGCTGAGCAACTGGTCGCGGAACGGCAAGCGGGCGCGAGACACCAGCACGAGATTAAATTATTGGCTCTCGAGGCGGAGGAGAATAAGAAGTTTCATGGTACGCCGGTCACGCCGGAGACATTCGGGCCTTGGAGGGATGATTTTAAGAAGGAGATGGAGGAGTTGAGGGCCAAGGAGGAAGATGCCGAGGAGGCGGCGGAGAAGAAGAAGAATAGGGGAAAAGATACTGTTGTGCTATTAACCGGGAGGCAGCTTTGGGAGAGAGGTTTGGCTGGCAAGATTGAGGAGGACGAAGATGACGATGATGAATTACCGGTGGAGGGCGTGGAAAAACTAAAGGTTGAGGCTTGAAGAAGGAAAATTATGGCGTCCATATATTCGCGGGCAGGAAAATGGAGGAGTTGCATTGCTGGCGTTTGAACTGTCAGAGAATTGGAAGCTTCGAGCTATGCCCATATACGTACGGTTCGTACATGAAGACAGAAATCCGATATACAATGGCTTATGCTAAGATATGACACGGTTGGAAGCTGAAAGAATTACATGAAGATGAAACATGTTCAGGTTGCTATTTTGATTGCTACCATGCACACACTTCTACCGTTTGTAGAAGAGCAATTCGAAACTCACTCTCAATAGCTACTTAAGCCAGTCAGTATGCGATTCTGAAGTACTGACTACAATGGCACCTGAAATACTGTCTGTATCTATACTTCAGCCATCTCTTCATCACTCGCATCACCCTCGTCCTCCCAGTCTTCTTCTTCTTCTTCATTGCCAGTTTCTTCACCCAGCTCAGCCTTCAAGCTAGACAAAAGTTCTTTGGCATGCTCTCCCAATCGTTCATCCTCGTAATCCTGCTGATCAAAGAGTCGAAGACTGTGAGTAAGCCACTGTCTACTTGATATCCAAGTTACCTTCCAATTGTCTCCATCGCCATCACCATTTTCAACCTTCGCTTCGCCGGTCTTCTGCTTTTCGCCCATAATGTAAAGACCCCATCCACCCAAATACCATACTTCAACACTGCTGTCATCCTCACCCACTAAACGCTCCAATACCTCAATAGCTTCGACGTCCATATCGGCCTCCATCAATAGTCTAGCCAAGCTAACCCGGGTAGGAAAGTCAGGAACAACAGTGTTTTCGGGAGGTAAGTCTTTCCATAAATCCAGACTCCTCTTCAACGCCGCCCTCGCATCTTCAACTCTCGACTGAGATATCCTAACATTGGCTAGCGTTTGCCACGGCTCCGCAAACCCTGGCGCAACCATCGTAGCCTCCGTAACAAGTGCCTCACACTTCTGCTCCGCATCCTCCTCCCACGACAAATCCGTCATATAAACCTCGACAACCCCACACAGCGCCACGGAAAGTTTCCTCCTCTTCTCCTCCAACATCGCTTCAGCCACCGGATCCAACTTCTTCCGTTCAAGAAGCGCTTGGATGTATATTCTCAAGCTCAGCGCCCCCTTCTCATACCAATCCACACTATCCTGCCCCCCTTCCTCACTTAGTTGCGCCAACCATAAAAACTTCTCCGCTCCGCCTCCAACATCTTCTCCAAGCGCACCATCCTCGTCGATAGCTGCTGCTTGTAAGAAGTATTGGCGCGCAGACTCTATATCTCCTAATTCGACATGTATTTCGCCCAGCAAATTCAGCGCTGGTAGAGCCTCTTCGGATTCAATGTCAACTAGCCCCAAAGCTCGTTTCGCTGGTGTGACGGCGCCCGCGATATCGCCTTGTTGCAGCGCAGAGGTTGCTTGTGAGAGGAGGATGGAGGGGGATGCGGGTGGTGATGAAATTGTGGAGGGGCTTGCTGCGACGCGATTGAGAGCTGATTTGTCGCGCTTCTTGGTCTTCTTGTTACTAGGCTTTGTTTTCGCCATAATGAGGGTTTGGGGGATTTGGTTGCAAGACACAAAAGTTGGTGATTTCGAGTTGAGGTTTGGCAGTAATAAATTTCTTGCGATAAGATTAGCCGATGGCGCTAACCCCCGATGTAATCGTACCCCTCCTCGTAGTGGGGTTTAGAATCAAGAGGGGGAAACCCTTATTGCATGAGTACTGCATTAATAGGGGCTCATATATATATAAGAATTTGGGCGACCGGGTTAAAGTTCCGTTTATCAGTCAATCGATTAGATAAAGGTTCTCAAAATGTAGATCTTAAGAAGGTTCGGATGAGAGTAAACGTTTGAATTACCTGGTAAACAGGGGTGCTACGTTTGAATTACCTGGCAAGCACGGCCCAACAGCGCTGCAACTACACAATACACAAATCCTCCTGCTGCTGCGCAGATGCCCTTGGCTACCTACCTCAAGGAGATAATACGATTACCGCACTTGAGTGCTACCTCTCTAGAAATGCGCACGCGTTTCAAGTCTAGCGATTTTATCCTACCTTTATTCTTATTATAGGGATAGGGTTTAAATCTAAAAGTTTTATAATAGCAAATTGCATAATATAAGAGGTATAGCTCTTATAATCAATCGCATTATAATCGCGATTTAGGATTGCGATTTGGGCAAGCAAAATTTGTATGTAAGTAGATCTAGGATAGGGAGGGGAGGCAGAGGGAGGAGAAGGGGCGAGGAGGCATGCTTCTCTAAAAACAGCGAGCGCTGGTAGCTAGTAGGTAGCTGTAGATGAAGTGATTGTGGATATAGAGTGGATGGTCAGGTAATTCAAACGTAGCACCCCTGTTTACCAGGTAATTCAAACGTTTACTCTTCGGATGAACAAGTCGAATAAGTGGGTCTTGATGCTTGTTTATAGATGAGTTGTTAGAGGTGGATGATAAGAGCAAAGGCCAGCGAACGTGTTTAAATTATCATTAATTTGGAAATCATTTACATCAGGTTCATGAACCTCATAAAGCACCCGGTCTTAGCGATAGTACAGTATCCAAATACCAGATCAACCGTCTAACGCCCCCAAATGGTAAACCGAGAAATGCAATCATGAATCAAGTTCTCTCAATGAGCCTCCTGGACTTCTTTGGCAGACCCTGCCGTACCTGCCGTACCAGGCCTTTGCATGCTCCCTAATTCTTCTCCCACCCCACTTTGACCCCTCTTTCGGCCTGTGATATGAAACCTCGATCCAGACTGCGAGTCCGAGTCACCGAACTTGGAAAAGAATCCCTTCTTCTTTACCTGCTGCTTCGCTTCATCATTCAGCCCGACATCTTCGAATCCCTCTTCAGCTGTAGGTGGCTGTCGCTCGAATCGCCGTTCGTTCATGGCCGATCGAGGTAGTCTGGATATTCTTGCAGAATCAAGACTTTGGCGTCCAATGTCGCCAGGGAGTACTGGAGACCTCGCAGATATATCCTAGAAATGATAATTAGATATAAATGAATAGTCATTCTTGGATGCGTAAAACCTACAAAAGACCTTCTGTACGAATCGAACGATTCACGAGATATCGGGAAATGCTCATATTCCGACTCGCTGTTATTCACCGAGGTACTCGAAGGGTTTGAACGTCGAGGCCATAAGCCTTTCTTCTCAGGTGGCGAAGGCTTCGAAAAGTTAGCATGTACCTCCTAGTTATCTTTCCTGCAGACTCACTGGAAGATAAACCCCACTGTCGTTGACAACTATTCTGATAATTAGCCAATTCCCAGAAATTCTCCATTCGGCTGCTCTCGGAAGGGTCACATACCGCTCATTTTGTACTCCGGAGGTTGCTCTTGACTCTGCCTACTACTAATGCTCATCGACGAGGCCTTTGATCCCATAGTATCGACCTTTTCGAACCTGGGTCGTGTACCATTCTCCTCTTCATGTGGCTGCAGACTTGTCTGCACATCCTGGCGCTTTGCGAATGGGTTCCGAATTGGCATCGTGAAGGTGGGGTGATGGAATACACTTCGTCTTGGAAAGCGTAAAGTGCTGAGAGGGGACGGAAATTGAATAGAATCAAGACTGCTCTAACACCGTAGTAAGCTTGATCCGCCCTTGCTGCACGTTAGGAGAGACGTTCGATTACACTGCACTGCCACTGCCGTCTTCCGTCTCGTCGATCTTGGCCTCGGTGCTTGTCTTGTGTGGATGAATCGACCGGGTTAGATTTTCTCCGAGATCACTTGACCTCCATCAAAGAACTTGAGGAATGACGAAGTAATTGGACTGTATCCTACTGTACCGTGAGGCTTATGAGAGGACAGTTCGTTGTCAGTGCAAAAGGGCCACTCCTTCAAAGAGCATGCGTGGCGCCTTTGAGTTCATTCGAAAGGCTTTCTTTGTTCCGAAGGCAGGTCCGGAGTTTCACAGCCGCGAGCTCGACGCCTTGATGCATAGGTAGGTAGCCATCCTTACCAAATCGTCAATCCCAACGAGCCAGGGACAAGAGAGGACTGTGTTTTCAACATTGTATGGAGTACTTGTAGCTGGAACGACGTTCTTATGGTGTTAACCAGCGCTGTTGTGAAGCTTTTGCTTCGAAGAGTGCTGTAAGCTTGCCGTCATGAGAATACACCCAGGTATGCTGCATTAACCGTTTGAATACAAGCCCGGAATCTGATCATTACTATCAATTCTGCTCGTCAATGTCACGGGCTCCGCCGTACCAGCTTCTAATGTACTATATACCTAGGTAGTGAGCACACAGGTTGATTCGTTCTTATTAAAGTCCCATCACGAGTGAAAGACTTTCAAATTCTTCGTCTTGGGCAAAAATTGAGACAACGATCAGATTTGACCCTTTTATTGGCGGTACATAGAGACAGGGTGGGTTGTTTTTATGATATCTGGGTTATACTGAAATGCCTCTCTTTTCCTTGTAAAGCTGCAAGTCTCGACCATCGCCTCTCAAGTCCTAGAGCCTTACGAGGGCGGTGTTTGAATAACAAAATTATCTTCATGTGTTATTGTTATCGTTATTGCTATCGTTGTCTTTGATTGGCCTGTAATAACTGAATATTTGATTGAACGACTTCTGTCATACCATGGATTCATTTTGGTGTTTGAGCCTTGATATTGTGTGAATCCATAGTAGCACAACCTGCAGCTATCCGAACGAGCAAGACCAACTCAATAACTTTAATGGTGATCATTTGGTGTCTTCGATTTATACATTAGAGATCCCCATCATCGAACTCATTCCACCCTGTTATCATTCCGTTTTGCAAGTCAACAGAGTCCTTTCTACCCGAACAGGAACTTTCCCAACGTATACCGCCCCGAATCTTTACTTGGGAGATTCACAGGAAAGGGCAGAATATCCAAACTGCCAAGCCTTCCAACTGCGGTGTGCACCTTCCCAAAGAGAGGGCGCTCTTGCCAGTCGTGGCCGTTGCGCAATTTCAGTAAATTTCAAAACTCTACAGCTCCACATCCTCGATGACAACTTTGGGATTTCACGACCCCCCTAGTACCATCAAGCCAGAGAGCAACCTTCACGGATCTTCGTACTGTCTTCTGCGTCTTCATCCTCCTCGAGCGGTCTTTCAGCAGCAGTATTTACATACCTAAGCAACCTGGACTGAGGATGTCATCATTCTTTGTCTCCTGGCAGTTGTGGGAGAAGATGACCTTTGTGAGCAGACACTCCAGTCTGCGGCCGTACACCCCATTAACACTTTGCAGGTCTTAGGTGTTGCAATATTCACAGTCTTTTGTATCGGATGGGGCAAGGTGGTATGGAGAAACAGGTTTGTGCAGAGGCAAGAGATTGTGGACGAGGAAAAGAGGATACGAATTCAAGAATTGAGAACAAGCGGGCAACTCATTGAACCCCAGGATGGCCAAGATTATCTATTCGGAATCAAAGCGATCGAAAGTGGGATCGAGATTGAGGGTATTTGGATTCCATCCAAGAAAAATAACTTGGTCCGGAGCGAGCGCAAACCTGGCCACATACATGGGGAGTTGGATACACTTGATTCTTTGGATTTGAAAACAAGCGGACAGACATCTGCTGAAGCGTTCCCGCCCCCAACAAGACCGACTCCCAAAGGCCGATTATCATTGGGGACAACGAGCTCTGCAACGATACCCTTCGAACGATCTCCTGTCTCCGGGGATGTTACTGCTTCCGAGCGATCCGAAGTCGCCAGGAACAAAACGCCTTACCAGCCTCGAAAATCTTCACATCTTCGTTATGGCAGTCATGGTAGTTATGGAGAGACTCGCTTTGACGAAACGACACTTAGCCAACTCGAAGGTCATCCTTTTGTAGAGAAGAAACCACATTCCCAAAGATCGCGGGCTTCTCGCCAGCTTGAACCCGAGGCAGATTCCTCCGCGGCAGACAATGAGCATTCTTCAGGAGTATCATCTGACTCAGATGCTACGCTTTCCTGCGGCCTATTGTCGCAAGAAGATCGTAAGCGTCAGTCTGTACCCCAACAACAATTGACTCAGAGTACTGATACACCGGCCCCATCAGACATACCTTCAAATAAAGCGATATCTTCAGTTCCGATTCAGAGTTCGAAAGCAGATTACTTTTCGATTCCCCAAGTTTCCCCGGCTTACGAATCAATGGAGCATCTTGCGACTCTACAGCTGGCTGCAACGGAACGTTCGCCGTTCGTGCCTTCTACCACGTCTTCTACCATGCCTGGCACTGGGCCTTTGGCTCAATTAGAAGGTGATTCGCAACTCTTTCGCCAGTCTCCGAATACATCGTTTTCGCCATTCGTTCCTGGAGAGCTCCATATGAATAAGACATTACGGAAAGTGAACTCTGGGTTCCATGTCCTACCTGCTGGCACATTCGGAACCCATGACCCAAATACAGACGAGCGGAGTAACCTATATGACGACGGATACACAAGGCGACAATCCAAACTTCAGAAAAAGCCACCACCTAATTGACCTCATCTGAACTCCCTCTCTTCAGCGCCCTAGGTCGCAATTGTATGTTAGAGTGATCTGGGTAGCGCCTAATTTATCGGAGGTTTGCTTTGATAAGGCTCGATGATACCTGGACGACTATCCAGCACTCCAAAATTACCTTCAATCGCCTGGACGAGACAATGTCTCTGGACGAAAGCATTGGAGACCACGAGGACTTCACAACAACATTGCATGGCATACCGCAAAGGCAATTCCTCTTCCAGAACCGTTTCTGAGCGTTTGGGATTAGGTGCTTGTAATGATTGAAATATGACTTGATTTGGCTTTTAATATTGGAGAGAGAGAAGACTTGCATTCTATACCGAAATAGGCCATGTGAGGTTTGGTGGGGATCCAGGAGACATTAGGCATGCTTATTTGGAAATGCAGTCGATGCAGCATGAAGACTTGCATATGTTAAGCCGTTACATTTTGGTAGTCTGCGTATACCTAGAAGATATAAATCGCAGAAATCCTCCAAGATTATCCTGCCTACCTCCAGGTAATAACGCATCTCGTGGATCTATCGTGTGAATATCAAATAATCGAGCTGGATCAAATGACTTCAACATTGGACGTTTGTTTTAACGAATTCAGTATCGATACAAAGTTAGCAAAACTTGAAAACTTGACATCAATGACAAACTAAATGTAGGGCCCTTTGAAAGTCCCGGAGAATTATCTCATTATTTGTATTAAAAAAGCATACCTATCACGTGGACACGCGTTATCTAGTGTTGACCTGTCAGCACCAAAAGTCTATTTCTGACACTAACTATTTGCGGGGCTGTATCTTCTTCGCGTACCGCGTCGCGCGTAAACAACTTGACAAATCCGCCACTCCCACAGCTTTCTGTTACGATACGATCCCTACGTTTCCGGAGAAATAAAACGTCTTGTCAAGATGACTACAGAAGAAGTCGAGGCCTCACAGTCCGGAGTTGAAGATGTGGGTGTCGGTGGACCTGGCGCGCCGACCCCACTCACAGCTCTCGAGGTACGTGTTTTAGATCGTGAATCCATATTGAATATCCAATAATTTTTTCTGTAGGGTGTTGCAGGTCTTACGAAAAGAGATATTCAGCTCATAATTGATGGCGGCTTCAACACGGTTGAGTCTGTTGCATATACCCCGCGTCGGGTTTTGGAGCAGATCAAGGGCATCTCGGAGCAGAAGGCGACAAAGATATTGACGGAGGGTATGTTCTAAAACCTACCTACACAAATCCAACCTCAATTAACGGACTGTACAGCATCCAAGCTTGTACCTATGGGCTTCACCACCGCAACTGAAATGCACCAACGACGAAGCGAATTGATATCCATCACGACCGGCTCCAAGCAGCTTGATACATTGTTGGCGGGTGGAATCGAGACTGGTTCAGTGACCGAAATATTTGGTGAATTCCGAACGGGAAAGAGTCAAATATGCCATACTCTTGCTGTCACCTGTCAACTACCTTTTGACATGGGAGGAGGTGAAGGGAAATGCCTCTATATTGATACAGAAGGCACGTTCCGACCGGTCCGTCTGCTTGCAGTGGCAAACCGATACGGCCTCTCAGGCGAAGAAGTACTCGACAACGTTGCTTATGCTCGTGCGTACAATTCCGACCATCAGCTTCAGCTACTCAACCAAGCTGCGACCATGATGTGTGAGACTCGATTCTCTCTACTCATCGTCGACAGTGCTACTTCCCTCTACCGCACGGACTTTGTTGGACGAGGAGAGCTGTCTTCCAGACAGACTCATCTAGCAAAGTTCTTGAGGACCCTTCAACGTCTGGCCGATGAGTTTGGTATTGCTGTGGTTATTACAAACCAAGTTGTCGCTCAAGTCGACGGTGGTCCAAGTGCTATGTTTAATCCCGATCCTAAGAAACCTATTGGAGGAAACATTATTGCACATGCAAGCACCACCAGGCTGAGTCTCAAGAAGGGTCGAGCAGAAACCAGAATTTGCAAGATCTACGACAGCCCTTGCTTGCCGGAGAGTGATTGTCTGTTTGCTATCAATGAGGATGGTATTGGTGACCCAAGCCCTAAGGACCTTGAGAAGGAGTAGATTATTGTGCGAAGTACGTGTGTTTTGGAGCACGCGTTGCATGTGTGATACGATTGATATGAGGCTTTCTTATTTATTAATGTGCATTGTTTGTGGCATGGCGTGGGCGGGAACTGGTGCTTTGTTTTACTGGCCTATGGGATTGCGTTATTGTATATCTTTCGAATGGAGCATTTCGGAACTTAGAGACTTAAGAACATGAACTTTCTATCATACCTACCCAGTAGTACAGCATGTTTGAATTTGTGACAGCCATCGCGTGTTGAGAATGTGCTCCTTCACGGGGCATATGGAGGGGTGAGGGGGTTTTAGGGTACAGCTGCGACAGTTGAATGATATACTTAACCTTAGATATCTTGATGCATGCTTGAATTGCTATACTAGCTGAACGCTACTCTTGTATCTAATCCACTGTCATGAAACAAATCAAACAAGACGAAGTTAGGAAGAATCTTATTCACAAACACCCTTTGCTGTGAGACGAGGCAGAATCTGCCAAGCGAGACAGCTCCAGCTCCAAAACCTTCAATCTCGCGCCTCCATCAAACGCGTCAATCGAGAATGCGACAATAACCCTGAACCCGCCCACCAACTTCATGGATTAATGGAGACAAAATGGAGACTCCGCCGACAGTCTATACCTACAGGGAGACGAGATTAGATTTGGATTCGTCAATACAAGACTCCACCGTTGCGATTCGATTGCCTGCACCTGGCGCTCCATGGTCCTCGAGAACAGCCCAACGACGACCGCATCTAATCGAGATACCTGTCGCGGAGGATGAGGAGCAATTCAGACAGAGGCATATCGCTACAGCGGCATCAATCTACCATCGCATTCACCACAAGTCGCCAAGGAGCTTTCTCTGGAGGATCTTGGAAGATGGAAAGGTCCTCTCTATTCGAGCTGTAGATGTCTCCAGACAACCAAATGTCGCGGATGCGAATCTCACCCTGCGACTGAGCTTCCCGAGTCGGATTATACCAACATGTGTTGCGCTTTCGGATTCAGATGCTCACGATGTTCTGAGCGTCTTCGTTATGACCGAATCGAAGTACCTCTATACGCTCAATCTTCGCCCTGATCACTTTCGAAAACCATCAAGCACGGAAGATAACGTGGGCGACTGGTGCAATTCATACTCGCAATCCTCTTTGACCTTCAAGGTCTGCCACAGACTGGTTGCATTGGCGGCAGATGTACTCTTGCTGTCATTCACAAATGGGGAATTGATCAGGCTGACCAGAAAATCTGGAGGAGATGGTGAGTTTGACTCTGAGGAATATGCTTGCTAGATTCCTACTGACATAACATAGGCTCGGAATGGGAGGACAGACACTTCAACGAGGGCGGCTGGGGCAAGAATCTTCGAAGTCTCATGCCAGCCTCGCTCCAATCAAGTACCTCCACCCACCCGTCAACAGCGACCGCCATGGCAAGTGTCACTTTGAACGACATGTTGTATTGTTTCACGGTTACCTTGGACCACCGGCTTCGGATTTGGAACTTCATCAAATCCAAAATTGTCTATATGGAAGACCTTCTCGGCGAGGAGTTACAGGGGCCCGAAAATGAGAAAAGAATCGAACCGGAAAATTCACAGTTAATAAGAGTCTACGGCGAAAATGAGGACACAGCATTGTGCGTGACATACTCACCACTTGGCGCTGGTCAATTCAAGTTTTGGAGAGTCTCTTCAGAAGGAGACGGAAATCTCAGACTTGTAGACCTTTTCCCAGATAATGTTCTTGAACCTCAGAGGAATACACCTGTGGCTTGGACATTGGCAGATTTTGCCTTGGTATTAGATAAAGCCGACATCAACAACTTCACCCTGTGGATTCTATGGAAAAACAACACTGCTTCCCGCGTTCAGAAGTTATTCTTCGAAAGCGGCCCAGAAAGCCAGGTGCGGAACGCATGGAGAGAAGGCTGGGTTGATATGGCCCCCGAGAACCTGGAAGGTGATGCTGTGAAGCCACCAGCCCATTCAGGAGACCCTTCCGATGTGGTTGATCAGTGGCTGCAATTTATCTTATCCCCGGGAAGGTTCACTAGAGCGACCATTGAGACGGGTCTTGTTATTTGCGAACAGAGCCCAGGTCACCAGGCCATCCGAAAAAATGCGACTTTGCCGGAGAGAATGTGCTCAGCTATAGCATCGACTGCGTCACTCAACCGTACATTAGATGGCCGGATGGATTACAAGCAGTTCCGCAATGCAACCAACAATCAATGGGATTCATTTTACAACTTCCTTCAGGTTCTAGACAAGAAGCGTGGAGAGGCCCTATCGATGGTGATTGATCCCCACGGGGATATGCCGTTGGTCGTCTTAGCAGATGGCATTGTAGCTGTACGAGAATGCAGTGGTTTGGAACGAATATGGTATAATAACAAGGAAGAAGTGGTACGCAGTGATGATGAATTTATAGCACGCCCTATCGTCGCCGCTTCAACCTTTAGGAAGCAATTCTCGACACAAGTACAACTAAGCTGCAAAGGCATGTTGCTTGAAGAAATCTTTGAGGAGCCTTCCCTCACAGACCTGGCGCGAATGCGGGTGTTTTATGAGAAGTGTGACTTCTCCAATGAAGTGGGGGATTACCAATATGACGAGCTGGTGAAGAACCTAGGAGGCGATTTCAAAGAGTTCACTTTAGATATCTGCAATGATATTCTTCAACTGATGGCGCCTGCGGCTGACATGGAAAAGCGGCCTCTAGAACTTCCACTGGCCGAGTATGGAAACAAGTTGGTCCTCAAGGGTGTCCAAAAGACCGTTGAGTTACACCAAAAAGTCTGCTTTGACTTTCTGGTGCTTCTTGTTTTCGTTGAGGCGGAAATAAATAATGGGGAGGAAGGAACCCAATTTGAGACCGCCGCGGTCTTCCGCCAGCTGGTCTTCACACTCAAGCGGCTCGAGCTCATCAACTGGCTTGTAAGCACTCAGATATCACTGCCTTTACCAAAGACTGCGCGGTCCAATTCTATCACAGAGAAGGCTTCCAAAAAACAGACTCCTAAAATGGAAACCATCACGATTTTAGAAGGACTCCTCCGTCACCTTTTTAGTTTGGATCTGAAAGAGAGCGAAACAATGCCCAAGGCTGTGACAGAAATCCTCCTGACAATCTGCGATCCCGAGAGCGAGTTTGAGCTTCACCCGGCGCTCATCCACTGCTTCTTACTCAAGCACGATCGGCCCGACCTGGCAATGGATTTCTCCAAGTTTGCTGGCCAGGATGCATTCTCAAATTATATTCAAGGTCGCGTACACCTTGCCAATAATGACCCTGAGACTGCTGCTACGTTCTTCAAAAAGGCAGCCTTCGGTATATGTGAGTACTGCTCCTGCTCTCACGTTAAACCAACGCTAATGGATCAATAGCATACCAGGACTCAAAGCACGGTACTGACAACCACAGTGCTGGGTATCTCGACGAGATAGAGAAGCATGCTCTTAATGCGGGCCTCCCAAAATATTACGCCCACATCGTATCACTCTACGACCAGCAGAATATCTTCTCATTCGTCATCGACTTTGCAAGATTGTCTCTACAATTCATCCCACCCGGGAACGAGGATCTCGCCTTGCGGAGCGACATGTACAACAGACTCTTCACATCCGCCATCCAGATCGCCCGTTTCGACATCGCGTATGCCACCCTCTCACTTTTCACCGACCACGCAGTCCAACACTCCTCTCTCCGCAAGCTCGTCACCAAAATGTGTGAAACCTCCTGCGCCAGCCAACTTATCGATCTCCCATTCATCAGTCTCCAAGACTCTGTCGATGAAATCCTTGCCCAGAAATGCCACAGCATAGTAGACGTCAACGTGGGCATTCCCTACCACAAGATCCTCTACGCTTGGCGTATAAAACGCGGCGATTTCCGGGGCGCTGCATCTGTTTCTCTAGAACGACTACAACGGCTCCAGCAATCAGGTGATGGAGATCGAGGTGATGGTCTTGAGACGCCCGTGACAAGGCAATACATTTCTCTCATCAATGCTCTGAGTTGTGTAGATCCCAAGCAAGCTTGGATATTGTCAGAAGAGTTGCCAGTGAAGCCGGGGCAGAGTACAAATGATGGAGCACAGGCGAAGAGGACGGTGGTCACGTTGGAGGAAGTCAGGATGGAGTATCAGGGGGAGTTGGATCGTATTGCGGCGATTGATAACAATCAGTTTGCGTTCGATGGAGGGGATGAGATGGATGTTTTATGAAGGCAAAATAGCAGAGGCGTTAATATGGATTGATGGAGTTTCGAGTAACTGTAAAATACCTAGACAGAAATGGGTGACAAGATGGAGAATTTGATATCCATGAAAACTTCCTGCCTATGGTTATGGTCTGAGTAATTGTGAAATAGCTGTAGTGTGAAGCGGGTATTAACGAAGTGAAAGTACAAAAGTTTAGGTTGGGTGTTTGATTCATTGCTTCCCACTTCTTCCTAATAGCGCCGGGGTCTATGGTACAACGATAAATGCTCATATTCGTCCTTCCTCTCATTACATCCTCATGCCTGAGGAATCTGGGCTCTCTCTGGCGGAGGAGCTCCTGCGATCTGTGTTTGCTGGCCCGCATTGGCAGCAATTTCTGGTGCTTGGCGATATAACACGATTTCGGATTGCTTGAAGTACCTTCGTGCATCTGGATGATCATTAGTACTTGTTTTAAGATTAGTAGACATTGTCATGGGGGACTTACCTTCGTCGATGAGCACGAGACTTAGGTAATATCTAGTAGAATACTTCTTGTTGACTTCCCGGAATGTTGGGGTCAAATCGAAACCGCCTAGGAACAGTCTAATTGGAATTGTCTCTCCTCTTGATGGCGAGCCGTCCATGATCTAATGCTTGATTAGAATAATTCGGGCACGTATGCTCAGGGCAACTCACCTCAAATCGCACCAACGTTTCACTCTCATTATACTGATTTGGCGCTGCTCCCGTTGTCTCCCGTCTAATAATAGACAACTCCATATGCTTGATCTTCAATCTAACCAGAAGGAAATAAATCCGTCCAACAATAACATCCTTAAGATGGTATTTCGACTTCGAGTATTCAAACTCAATATGCAGACAATCCTCAATCCCGACATCCATCTTGATCGAACTGTTCATCTCAGGCGGTATTCGGTACGAGTAGACCCAGATATCCTTCTCCCTGATTACATCCGCCATCCGCCTCGACACCGTGACGCGGACAAAGTACCGGAGCCGTACATTGATGCCGCTGTAGGACTCGTATTGCTTCTCCACGTTCTTGAAATTGAATTCGAAGGTTTGCGGGTGTTGGAGGTCGCCGGGCGCTGCTAATTCTTGACCGAGTGAGAGAAACTCGTAGTGATTGCCTCTATCAAAGAACATCTCTGTATCAATTTGTCAGTTCTGAAGCTCATATTGCAGCGCCCATAGCTCCAGAGCAATGCGCCGGGACGTACCAATGGTGCCAATGAACTGGACCTTGATTCCAGTATGCTCTAATCGTTTTCCATCCTTGGGCCGTATGGTAACGGCGCCTTTGACTGACTCCCCATCTTTGTAAAGCGGTGCCTTCTCCCTGCGGTTCTTCTCCGTTTTCATATCTACCATCTGCCTGTCGTCTCCATCTTCCAGCACAATGTCGATATCGACGGGCGTAGAGAAGAAGTAGGACATCTTTTCAAGATGTAGGCGTTATACACCCTCCGTTTGGCGTGGATGTGGGTTTGCTTTGGGGAGGAGGATAGCTGGGGTGAGGTCGCATCAACGCGGCGTACCTATACAAGGCTGAGTTGTGCACGGGCCATGCCGACCTTCAGAGCTTCTAAATTTCGATCAGGCTCAACCTTGCAACTGTACAGCGTCCAAACTCCCAAGATAACAACTAAAGACCGCTTGCCGAAGAGTAAAAGTGCTTGAACTGTCTTCAGCCTCTGTCACCCGCGCCGTGCACCACCGGCAGCAACATCCACGCCGTCATTATGTCTCTCCAACACTATGTCAACAGTGAGTTGCCTATTCTTGTTGCCCCTTTCTACGCCAAATGTCATTGCAAAGCTTACAACCCATTCTGACAGCCGGGTAGAGAAAGTGCTGGTTATGACTAGCGACTCGAGAACACTTGTGGGAACAATGTTGTCATATGATCAGATGACAAACTTGGTGAGTATCTTAACTATCTTCCGTTTCTTGTTGCGTCAGATCTGACGTGGAGTAGGTTCTATCAGAAACCATTGAACGTGTCATCAGACCCCCAGATGATCCAGAGCCATCGAGTGAGATTCCTCATGGACTCTATCTGATCAGGGGGGATAATGTCGTTGTTGTGGGTTTGGTTGATGAGGAGCTGGATGATAGTATTAGTTGGCTGGAGGTTCGTGGGGCTGTCATTGGAGGGGTGAAACATTCATGATAAGATGAGCTGGATGCCACATTGGCGTTTATCGATGAAGAAATGTCTTTGAATGAAAGGATGAGAAAGCATTGTTGCATATTGGGCGTTTGGGAAGGAATGTGGACTGAAAGACCATTTGATACACTTCTGAAAAGCCTTGGGAGCTTAAAGGCTGTGTGGCCTATGGATGCTATGATGGGGGTTAAACTTGTTCGGTATCGGCAAATACAGCGGTGCTGTTTTTCAACCGTACCAAGCGAATTGGAATTTTGTCCCAGAGCAAGTGGTGCCTTTTGATGTTTGGTGCTTGCAGAGATCGAGTTCCGAAATGCAAGATCATTCTCTGAATACTCTATTCAAAAACAGTCGATTGCTCTATGACTCCCAATGCACGACAGAAAAATACCGGCATAAGTTACGTTTCTTATCCTAAGTCTAAGATGCTGATCTAGCCAAAAACCCTCTCCAAAAGGTACGGTCCAAATAGCTCCTCGCCCGGCGTGCCAATAATTCTGGTAATCCTGTTACCCTTCTTAGGATCGAGCCAACCACCATTGTCACCCGGAGCATCACCCTCGTCTACATTCTTTTCCTCAACATCCGAAACAATACTCAGACTTTCCAATGGATTTGTAATGTCAACAGCTCCGGGGCTCTTGACTTGCGCCTCCACGGCGCCTCCCTTCTTTCGGTTGCGTCGATCAATTACGTGCATTCCTCTTGTCCATTGGCCGGCTGTCTCAACTCGGATATCCTCCGGGGCCTTTGGAGCCTGCATCCACGCAGGTGACGAGCGTGTTAGTACGTACCATACACACAATGGATCATGCAGCTCCAAGCCTGGGTTTGTTTGCTTCCTGGTGAGGGATTCAATCTTCTCAAGCGTCTTGTTGACGAAAAAAGAAGTCCACTCTGCCAGAGGACTCCCAGCTTCGACCAGCGGGTCGAGCTTGGCCCGAAATTCTGTTCGGTGGAGCAAATGTGGGCTTGTTATGTCCAAGGGAAACATTGTCAGGTTGAGCTTCCTTGAAAGATTCTTTGGATAAGGCCCCATTGTAGACAGTTTCGTTGGCACTGGGGGAAGGGTCGTCGAAGGATTTGGAGACGTCAGTGCGAATACACGAGCGGTAGCAACAGCATCTGCATAGGTATTGAATTCCGCCACAGGCGTAACGTTTCCTTCCACGTCAATGGCACCACCCATGACAACAACCTCTTTCACTCTCAAGAATGTCTCCGGATCCTCCGCAGCCGCCAGGGCCAAGTTCGTCAGGGGTCCAATCGCAACAATAGTGATCGTATCGCGCGGGTTCTCTTTGAGGAGACGAAGTATTTCTTTGTGAGCCGCGACTTGAGAAGGACGAAACGAATCTACCGAGGTCGCAAGTTCGCGGGCTGCTGCAGTCTCAGCCGCAGTTGCGTTTGCTGGTGGAGGCTGAAACAAAGTCTTCCATGTATCGGCTGGCGATAGATGTGGATGCTATTTTTTTGTTAGTAGTGCTTAAGCAATTTGGAAGAAGTTCCTCTCGATAGCTGGAGTCTGGCGAACAAGAAAAGTCCATCCAGAACAAGCTGTCAAAAAGTAGACATACAGAAGTGTGGACACCAGCTAGTCCATCAATACCATCTATCTAAAACATCAGTATTTTATAAGCCTCAGGACACTTTGGACGATTTCATACGAAAATAATCAGCCATGAGGAGCTCATCATCTACTGGATGTTCGGCACCAACGGCAACAATGGGCTTCGAGCTTTTCATAGCTTCAAAACCTTCAAGTTGACCGCGAGCTCTACGCCACTCCAACTCCTTCTCGATAACATGGAAGAGTGCAACGACGTTGCGCAGACAACTATAAGATGTCAGCTCAGTATATATAATATGGATGTGTCAAATCACCTTTGGACTTGGACATTGCCATATGTGACAGAAATGAGGAGGATCTCTATCTCCTCAGGCTTTGCAGCCAGCGCCAGCAACAGAGCTAGGACATCATCCACACCTGGATGGATTAGCCTTCGGCTTGAGCCTCGTGAAGATACGTACCAGGATCTGTGTCAATGATTATACGATTGAGAGGAGCCATGCTCAACGACTTTAGACCTGGTGGACGAGAGGATGGGTCTGTAGGCTGTAGCTAAGGATGACAAATACAGCTGCTATGGGTGTCCAAGTAAGACTATTATATGGGTTTCGTCTGAATAATACAAAACGTTACTATAGTCTGCTTGCTGTTTAGCTTGCTACTCAGGGAAGTCAGGGTGTGTTGTTGTGTTCGCGGGCAGCTACAGGGTGAGGTGGGGTAGGTATAGATTCTGCCAAAGCTAGTCCCAGAGGGGCAGGCAGATAGCTGGAAGCGGTGAACGATGATAATACCGTAAAGTGCCGTATCGGCACCCAGGTATCTAGTCGCCGTCCGTATTTTCCAATTTACCGTAACAGTACAGTTTACGGGCCAAGCCCGAGCCAAGAGATTAATACTGGTCACATAGAGACCGTCGGGACACGTCTCCAATGGGCTCATCTTGAACCTCGTAACGAGCACTTACTCACTCCACAGTCTCTACCTACCTTCTTCCTGTACTCTTCTTCTCCCCCTTTGGCTATTCCTCATTCACCTCCTATCTGGACACCGTCACCAGTTCACGGATCCACCATTGGTTGTCTCGACTTCGAGCCGGTACCCGTCTGAGCCACCAGCGTATCCCTTTCCACATTGACACCCACTTGTTACACCTACACTTTCTGCACCTCCCACCTCTCACCGAGATTATGGCAACTCTCAGCACTCTTGCAGGTTGGGCTGCGCTCATCGCGTTCACTGGCGCTTATTGGTACTATCACACGAATTCATCTAAGAACCGGCGATTGCCAATTGTGAAAGGGGCAAACAAGCAGGTCGAATCTCGCAATCCAAAAGTCAAGAAGCCCAAGCCAGAAGGGGGACTCAGCAGTGGCGACCAAGAGGTCAAGTCGGGTGCGAAGAGCCAGAAGAAGAAGACGCAAGTCTCCAAGACCGAGCGGGAAGTCGAGAGCATCCCCAGACCCCAGGCCACCAAAGATGATGACCAGGATGATGAGATTGACAACAGAGAGTTTGCTCGGCAGCTTGCCAGTCTCAAGACGGGGACAATCATGGCCCCTAAATCACAGGGCACAAGCAAACAAAAGTCTGTAAAGCAATCAAGGGCACAAGAGAAGCTCCCTGTTGAGACCAGCTCAGACAATGCAACGGCGCCTTCTTCAGCCACTGGAGGAGATGCTGATGACGATCAATCGCCAATGAATTCACCTGAGCTGAGTGCAACGTCAATGGCTTCAGCAGTAACAGTAAGCTATGCTCCTGTCCACCCCTTACATGTTATATATTATCCTGTTCAATGGTTCTTTGCATTGAATACTTGTACTGACTTATTGACAGAACGGCGATGTCTCAGATATGCTGGAAAAACCGGCCCCAGGTCCCTCCGTTTTGAAGATCACAGAATCCAGTGCTCCTGCACGCCCAAAGAAGGCAAAGCCAGCGACTACTTTCGAAGCTGTCGAGACAAAAAAGCAAAGGCAAAACCGCAAGAAGGTTGAAGCTAAGAAGCTTGCACGGGAGGAGGATGAGAAAGAGCGACAAGTTACGCTGGAGCAGCAACGCCGAACTGCTCGAATTGCAGAGGGTAGAGCTGCGAAGGATGGAAGCTCATTCACGGCGACCAAGGCACCCACTGAGTCTGCATGGATTGCTTCACCTGCCAGTGGAGCCAACGGGAGCAAAGCTGCAAACACTAGTGTCGATCTCCTCGATACATATGAACCAAGCAAGACGCCTGCTGCTGCCGCCTCAAAGAAGGTGACTACCGTCCCAGCAGAAGCTCTTTATTCAGAGGGCGAGCTCGCCGGTAGTGACTGGCAGAACAATTTTTCGGCTCTGCCATCGGAGGAAGAACAGACACGACTAGCAATGGAAGAGTCTGACAACTGGAAGACGGTCAAGGCGAAGGAAAGGCGAAAGCGCGAAAAGACAGCCCCCAATGGGCCACAAAGTTCAGGTGATGAAAGGAACGATTATGGTGTGCCTCCTGTCACCGCCCCGTCTGGTCCTGGAAAGAAATGGGCCACTACACTGGTTCACGTCGAACCAACTGGAGATGTCGTTGAGCGAGAAAAGGAGCTCCAAGACTCTGAGTGGGAAGTTGCTTAGTTTTGGCATTTTTTGCATGTGCGTCCATTTGCCTTGGGACTCAGGAAAAGTCGCTCTTCACAAAGCTTCAAGCATGTTCGGGCCGTTATTTCTTTTATCTCTGTACATCGATATTCATATGCGTCAGCTCCGCGTAGTCCCTACGACTTACCTCTCGCGCATCATTCGTCTTTGCATACTGGCACCAGGGTTGGGGTTCAAGGGCATTTTGCATGAGCCCATTCATGTATTCCAAATTCATTTTTGCACTTTGGTGGCAAGGCGTATGAGGCCCATTCTCATTTCAGTGCAATGAATGGGGGACCAACAAAACTGCGAGGGTTTCAGGGCTCTTTTTCATTTACGCCGCACGTCTGTACCATCAACCTTCCTGCTGAAGAGCCCGGCTGGTCTATATACTCAGTTGATCACAATAGCTAGCAATAATAAACCCCTCGTTGTAGAAACTTGTGACTGACTCTGGTGCGATTCAATTGATAACACTTATACTTTACGTGAGGATGTCGGTATCATCCTACCGTGGCCGTGTCGTCCGTGACCCGATGATTCGCGCAGGGTACGAGTGTCTGGCTATCTACTCTACTCCGTACTTCGTAAAGGATTCGCGGATCCACAGAAGGAACCCCACATGCTTCGAATCCAGGCAGACTTCGCCCCGTTTTAGCAGATTAATTACACAGGCCCACTTTAGACCTCCAGGAGGCTTGTTCGAACTTCAAACGAACTTAAGCTGATTGGCATGTTTCACTTTTGGTTGCTTACTTTACTTCTTATTGTTTCTTTATTCAGCCGCCAACGGGTTTATGTTATGATTCATCTGAACCCTAATTCATATATCATTCAGCTTTCTAATTCACTTAATTCTAGTATACTGATTATTCCTACTCAAATGATACACAGGATATAAGAACAAAAGAATCGTAGATCAAGCGGGGCTGAGAGGCCCAAGCCTTCTAGCATGCATGGATAACCTATTGGGGAAAGGTTGACGAGTTGAGGGGTGAGATATGCATAGACCAAGTACCTAAGTATCAAGTATCAAAACAGTAGGTACGAAATACAAGTATTAATGATTCAATGAAGGAGACGCAGGTCTCAACGCAAAGAAGTTCTACATCAGGAATGAGCTACCCAATGTAGTAACTCCGATCACCTCACACTGGCATTTGAACTACCCCGATTAGGCTTACCAATCTGAACTCTACACCTAATTGCACTCCTAAATTTACCTCTCTGGCAGGAACGCGTCTGCGAGGTCCCCTAATGATATGGTTTGAATCATATGACTAACTTCTGATACCATAATAATCTCCAATTACGACTTCGCACTGCATTGCAGGGGGTTGATATCAAAAGTGCATTTGCTGCGCTTTTACTGCGCCGTTCTGTATAATTAGGGGGTCGTCCCGTTCTTAGTGCAGTTACTAGGAAATGAAATGGGGAAGCTGGCGACGACTCTCTTTCCAACTATTATATGCATAAGACCGCATCATCTATTCTACAGTACAATTACTTCACCCAGCAATAGCAATATACGGCACGGTCAATTGAAAGCCTTCGCTGGCCGAGGCTCAGCCATTTCTCCCTGCGCGGCCGGTTCCCTTGGACCACGCAGCCACGCTCAAAGCAAGACAAAGGCACCACCAGCAGCACCGAGAGATCAAGCTTCATCTCACGACAATTCGGTCCAGCGCCTCTTCGACACGAAAAGTTGTGTCATTAGATTGAACCAAATCATTTCTGATTCAACTACGGAGATACGAGCAGAGATACGTGTTCAATCGCGCTTACAGCGAATGCTTGGTGCTGTCCTGCGGCTGGACTCCATTTTAATCGGGGAAGGATTCGAGGCTGTGGGTTGTCCCCAGTTGTTGGAAATCTTGATCGCCTCCCAAAACAGCCGCGGTCCCCGATACAGTATACACTACAGCAAGAACTGAATTCGAATTCACTGAAGTCGTTCTTCATGCATTCATGATCGAGTCGTCCCTCGAGCACACGACATACCGTACCCCTCCTCGTTAAGCACCCCACCCAACTCCACGCCCAAGATGTCGCTCGATGTTGCGCTCCAGTCTGTCGCATTCTACGTCCTATCATGTAGTACCTGTGCCAAAATCAGCCATCGCCGGAAAGCAAAAGCACAGGCTAGGAAAGAGCGGGCGGAAAAAGTTGAGCTGGAAATAGAGCAACCGGGCCTATATCGACATCCTTCTCCTTTCTCCACAAATCCGTACTGGACCGAGGAAATCATGATGGGGCCTGGTCCGCCGAAGAAGAACGACAAAGGATGCAGCAAGAATACTAGTCAAATGGCATTGAATAATGCAGAGAGCAGTTATGCGGGAAGTACTGCCGTAAGTACCGTGCCGTCGAGCAGTCCGACCGCGTTTACGGAGGGGTCGCGAATATCTGGCGAAGGTTGGAATCGAAAACGATATCAACGGGAGGATGAGGCGCTTTGGGGATTTGATATCCAAGGATCGAGTCAGAAAATAAAGGACGCAATTGCGAAAGCAGGTTCGTCGGCGAGAGACACTGCGGGCCGTCTTCTGGATACCCGACTGAGCAGGAGTGCCCCAATAAAAGAGGAATCCCCTGGGCCTTATTATTTGCAGGCCAAGAATCCACCAGTTAATGATTTACATCCACCTGTGGTCAGCACGCAACCTTCTAGCCGACATGAAACAAGATGGATGCTTCAACCTCCTCCCTCAGCGAAAGTGATGGAGGGAAAAGTCAGGGTGAACAGAAGTCGGGCCGGCAGCAATACAAGCAGCCAAAAGAACACACTCGGCCGACAAGCGACTGGACGGCTCATGGAAGAAAGAATGCAAAACGAATCGACTCCTTCACGGACGGATTCGAGGTCTAAATCATTCATGGAGGAACGTTTCCAAAACGAGTTAACCCCATCACGGGCCGAATCGAGGTCTAAATCATCTAGATCAAGTCGGCTACGAGCACAGCGTCGAGATCGAAGCCAGTCGCCTTATTCATCTGATGATTCGATTGATGTCCCAAGAAGGAAAAGGAAGCCGCCGCCTTTTACCACCAACACCCCAGGGAGCTCATCTCGAGACACAATCGAGCAAACTTCTGTTCCCATGAAATCCTCTCGTCCTTCGACGGAAGCATCCGAGATGAGAGAACGTCCAACGAGGCCTTTTCTGAGTACAATTGTTAGCTCTTCGAACGATGTCCCTACGCTAAACGGTGTTGATCCTAAACCACTACGGGAGCTCTCCCCACGGGCAACAAATAGCGCCTTGAAATCCAGAGATCCATCACCATCTCACCAACTTCCACCAAACGAAAATTCGACCCCGGCATCGATATCGATGCCAGATATAGAATCGAAAAAGCTAGAGCTTGCTGTACCACAACTTGCTTACATACAAAATTCAGATTAGGTTACTTTCTTTCTTTCTTTCTTCTTGGTTATATATTCAAGGGCGGAGCATTGGGTGGGGTGTCCAAAAACACAATCGTTTTGTATTATTTCATATGTTTTTCCAAATTCGGTCCTTTTGACTTTGGGTACAAAATGGGGTCAAGCATGCGTGGAGTTGGGTGTTGGATTTTGAATTTTGAACAAAGACTGCATGCATGCATTTGGGCGGGCTTCTGATAATGCATTTGCGCCTGGATACTTGGCAGGAGGCATAAGATCTTGAATAAAAAGAACTTATACAAATACTCCTTGTTCAGGTCTATTTTGAATGAATGTTGCAAGTAAACATTAGAGCTACCCACTCACTGCCAGAGCTCTTTCGTAAGCCTTTATACCCTGGTATCAAACGCCGGCAATGCTTCGTAGGTTTTGCAATAAACCGCCTCAAACTCCTGCCCTCATAAACGTACAATCATAGCTATCCCATGAACGAATATTCATAGATGCATACCCTCCTCGTCATCATCCTCTGCCAACCCTCTCATTCTATCTTCCATAGCTCTACTCAATGCCTCATCATCTAGCCGTCCACCCGCACCATTTACATTCGCAGTCCCGTTAGCAGTAGCAGTCGCACTGCTCACCCCCTCAGCCCCAGTATCCCCATCCATCCTAACCTCCCCATTAACAACCCGTCCCGTCTGAAACGTCCCATCCGACCACGCACTGCTCCTCTCCTCCCCCTCCCCCTCCCCCATCCCAGTCCCAGTTCCATTAACCAGCCTCTCCCCATCACTCCCACCATCCCTCGCCAACGCCTCCGCGACCTCCTCCTGACTCCTAAACTCCAACCAACTGCTCCCCCTCCCCTCTACCTCCACTCTCAGCAACCGAATCCTATCTGTCATGCGTGTGATCACTACTTCGTTTTCTCGAATGGCATCTATGCAATCCTGGTCCGGAGGCTCGCTCTCTGCGAATGGCTTTAGTTGTTCGTTCGAGTAGTCGAGGTGGGCGATGCTGTTGCGCAATTCGGCGGCTTTGAGGTGCAGAGTTGAGAGGGGAAGGTCTTTTAGGGCGGAAGCGAAACGGGAAGGGGATATTGGGGGTGCTCCTAATGACATTTTGAGTTCTTTTTGTTTGATTTTGTGGAAGTGCAAAGGGTTTTTCTGGATCTAGGAGTCTTTTACTTGCATTTCTAGAAAGTATGAAAGGCAACAAGGTGGGACGCGTTTGAGCGGAACGTGGCCGCTTGGTCTGTGCTTCGGGTTCTTCAATTCGGGCGATGATGAGTGAAAGTCAAGACATCGTTCAATGTCGACAATTCTCTAATAACCTTACGAACAAGGTTCAACACCAACAGTAACATGTCGCGGTAGGATTAGGAGAAATGAATAGCCTCGGGCCTTCAATTTCACGAGTGGCGTGTCTAGATACACGGAGCTTCTTGCAGACCTGCTCCAAAGTCGATGGTCTCGCCGCAAGGATCGCACAACAATATGCGCGGCCATACTCGATATTCAGTTCTCGATGTTCATGGAGGGACAGGAAAACATCAGTTCCCGGTCGAGCAAGACCAATACTTCGAATACCCAACGTAGATTCCCAGATTCGAATTGGGGCTAGAACATTCGCATCCCATCGGATAATCAAAGACTTTACAGACTTGCCTAAAGACTACGAATCCGAAGATGGCCTGACATTCAGAGCACAACCCATATCACAAAATGAAGCTCTCAGAATATTCGGGAAGGGGGTCGATGCCGAGACGGCAAATCGAATTCTAAGGGTATTACATGGCTTGCGAGTGTCAGGAACATTGGAGGATCCAAACTCAGCTCGACTCAGAGCACCGTTCCAGGATCTACTGATTAAAAGAGGGCTAAGCTGGCTAAGGAAAAATGTACCTGTGGACGAGGTGCAGAATGCTGGTTTGAGAGCTGAGCAGGAATTGGAGGCAATGAACTTGGAAACAGTGCAGGACAGTATTAAAATTGGGCTTTGGCATCCTAATTCTGGGGAGGTTGTCAAGGGGGAATCACCATATGGGAAAAGTGGTCTTGACAAAATCAAAGAAGTTAAGGCGAAGGCTTGGGATGAGAAGGAGAAGAAGTTGGAGGAGAACAGAAAGCGCCAAGCGGATGAAATTCGACAGAATACCGGGACCTTGCAAACAGGTTCCGCTTCACACGTCGAACTACGAAGACCTGGGGAAAATAAGAGGCTACAATATTATCTGGAACGAGCCCAGATCCTCCCTGACACTCCTCCAGAAATGAGTATCTTCCAACGACTATTCCCTTCAGGACTAGTCGTCCTAGGCACACTTATAAGTGCCTACGTCTTCACTCAAGTCTACACACCGCCCGCGACCTCCGCACGCCTCTGGCCAGACATTCCCCCCTCAGCCGCAACAGTAGCCGGTATCATCTTTCTCAACATTGGCGTCTTCGCCGCCTGGCGCTTTCCCCCTCTTTTCCGATTTCTAAACACGCACTTCATCCTCGTTCCCGGGTATCCTTTTGCAACCAGCATCCTTGGTAACGTCTTCTCGCACCAATCTATCTCGCATCTAGCCATGAACATGGGAATACTTTATTTCGTAGGCAGCCGTCTACACGACGAGATTGGTCGCGCCAATTTCATCGCTGTCTATCTGTCCAGTGGTGCCATCTCCAGTTTCGTCTCTCTCGCATCCTTTGTTGTACGCGGTAACTTTGTGTCTTCCAGTCTCGGCGCATCGGGGGCACTATGCGGTATCATTGCATGCTATCTATCTATAAATTCCGGAGAGAAAGTCAAGATCTTGGGTATCTTTCCCCCGGATGATTGGCCGTCTTTGAGTGCACTGGGCATGCTGGTGTTTATGGTGGGGCTGGATGTGCTGGGGCTTTGGAGGAAGAAGTTGAACCTACGGACGGTGGATCATGTGGCACATTTGGGGGGGTATGCCGCGGGGATTGGGAGTGCACAGTTGCTGATGTATAGGTTTAGAAGGAGGAGGGAAATAGAGCGGGAGAGGAAGAAGGAGATGGGGATTGTGGATAGGATTAGAGAGGGGAGAATGTAGAATAGTGTATTTAGTGTAATGTACATAATGGACTCACATCTCTTTCCGTACTATCAAACATCAAAGCCCTAAATATGGCATCTCTTTCGAGCGTAAGGGAGACGGAGGAAAGGATAGGTGCTATGAGACTTATATTGCCGGAAGCCGAAGCACTTTATCGGGAAAGTACTGGTCGAATTCGGTCACAAATTCGAAATCGTTGAGAGTGGGGAAATAGTCAGTGATTTTTGTTTAGTGAAATACTTCGTAGTCTGGGCAATGCAATACTGTAGCTTTATCCTTGGAAGAAAGTCTGATTTGTACCCGTCAGCCCAAGTTGCTTGTTTTTTATCGTCGATTCGCTCCGCTGAGCCGCAAATCGGCTGTCCAGCCACCAATGCCAAGGTAAAACACTATAATTTGGCAATTGAATAGCGAAGAAAGGCAATGATGCTCAGGTTGAATGGGCCACAAAATGACTAGAAATGTGATGAAGCTAAAGTTTCGTTTCATCTGAAGTAGTCTTCCACTAGCCATTTTGCTCCATATTTCCCCTGCTGCTAAGAGCGATCAAGGGACTTCCGCAGCAATCAAAACATCCTAGTCAGACGCTACTAATTGATCCCTGGTGAGGTGCATTTGCCAAGCCTCGTCCAATTCCACGCCTCAGCTCTTGTCTACAGTAGTCCACGCGTGGTCAGCCTTGGCTGACAACAAGACTACAGATCATCGTTGTTGAATAATATGAAGCCTATCAGGGTTTCCTCACTTTCTTATTTATCTATTACTGGTCCAAACTGAGCTCTGTTGCCGTGTGATACATCACTGCCAAACTGGCGACTTTTTATAGTTAGTAATTCCCCCATTCCTTTTCCAGGAGCTTCGCAAAACATACGTGCAGTCAAACGCGCAGCCAGCATTTCTTTTGCGCCTCAGAGTCGCCCATCCCAACTGACATGCCTAGCAATCAGTGCAACTGTCGTTTGACTCTTTAATATTCCCCGAAACGTTGCACACACAATCGACCCTCAACACGAACTTGAATATCCCAACTTTGTGAACAATGGCTTCGCACTATCGAGACAACATTCTCCACGGACGCGACCACCCAGACGATCATGCCTCAGACACTCGCTGGCGCCATCAAGAATCCGAAGCTTTTCGTCGACATGCTGGAAAGGCGGCAGTGGGCCCGCGGGAGGCTGATGCGCGCCATGGAAGTAAAGATCTCGCAAACTTCTTCAACTCGACGAGAGTTGACCCCCCTGGATCTGCGGGTTCAAGAAGTGAAAAACACCAACCTATTATGGTAGCTGGGAATTCACGTAATGGACCTTCGACGGGTCAGAGTATGGCTACGCAACATGATGGGACCCAGGGTGGAGACAATACCGCTGGTAGTGGGAATGCTTTGGAAGTAAAGTGTGGACCGCTTCTCAATTACAGGCGCATGGAAAACGAAACTTGGTATGGAAGTGTTTTGATTGTAACAAGAGGGGGTGGATCTGGGGAAAGCCTAATAAACCCCCATTTGACATTGAAAATTGTTGGCAATGTGCACCCTGCCGAGGCTTCTTCGACCGCAGGACCGTCTTTGGGGGCCAGTACAAATGGAGCTGAAAAGGAGAATTACGGGGTTGTTGATGGCATTGATTATGGTAATTTTCAAGACCCGACTCCTCCACAAACCAAGAGCAATGGCACCAATGGGAATACTGCTGCCATAGAAGTTGGAAAAGGCTCTTGGGAAGTCAAGGTTCCAGGTACTAGGCTATACTCCGACCCTGCCAATACATTTTGGCGGTTCAGCCTCGAGGTTCCTATGCAGCAGGCCGAGATCCAGTGCGAGTATACCATCTCTGGAGCTGAATTCACACAGGCAAAGAGAGGAGCCAGACAACACTTCTATGTACCAGCAATTACGGAATCGATGAGAATCATGTTTCATTCTTGTAATGGGTTTAGTGTTGGAACGGATGAGGCTGCATATAGCGGTGCTTGCCTGTGGAACGACGTGATTCGAGTCCACGAGAAAACGCCTTTCCATGTCATGTAAGTCATTTGCATTCCTGACTTCAGATTCCTTGACTAATGAAAGTGTAGGGTAGGAGGTGGAGACCAGATCTATAGTAAGTACCTATCTCCAGAGAATTGACTTCCGGGTGGGGTACTAGTGGCGCTAAATCATACCCCTTGACGTTTATGGTTTTCATGGATACGTGATGCTAACACAGTCCTAGATGATGGGATACGTGTTAATGGTCCTCTGAGAGCTTGGACAGACATTGCAAACCCTAAGAAAAGAAGAGAATACCCGTTCCCCGAATCCTTGAGAAAGGATTGTGATGACTATTATGCGAACAACTACATCCACTGGTGAGTCCATACCATTAATCTAGCATCGTTTATGCAGGAACTGGCTGACATTAAGCCAGGTACGGTACGGAACCATTTGCTAGCGCCAATGGGCAAATAGCTCAACTCAATATATGGGACGACCACGACGTTCGTATTTATCCATGTCCATAAAGCTCTAGCTAATGTGGTCAGATTATTGATGGCTTTGGCTCATATACCGATGAATTTATGAGATGCGCAGTTTTCAGAGGCATTGGGGGCGTGGCAAACAAATACTATCTTCTATTCCAGCATCACCTTGCACCTCCGGCTTCGACGTTCACTACTGGTAGGTTATCAAGCGATATACCAACTCACAGTCCTGAACCTTTAGAAGATGCTCCCCAAACGACCGCGGAAGATCGCGCCCGTCTCGACACACGACAACTCGAGAATACATTTGTGCTGGATGAACCTATTGATTCCAGCTATATTATTGGTGATAGACCTGGCGTAAGTAATCTCCGGGGCATGTCGATCAAATCTTCTAACATTTTCCAGCCCTACGTGACAGAGCATTCGCGCAGTATCTACGCTAGGCTCGGCGCACGGGTTGCATTTTTCGGTCTCGATGCTCGAACAGAGGTAAAACGTCCCCCATGGTAACAAGTGCTCTCACTTACAATATCAGCGAACGCGGCACCAAGTAAACTACCCCGAGACATACGAGATTATTGCCAAGAGACTTCGTGATGAGCTTGGTGCGGCAAAAGCCTCGTCCTCTCCCATCCAGCATCTAGTGGTACTACTTGGGATTCCAATTGCATATCCTGTAAGTACATGTCTTGGATTAATCCTTGCTTTTACTAATGCATATAGCGTTTGACGTGGCTGGAAAACATCTTCTCCAGTCCAGTAATTGCACCAATTAAATTCCTCAACAAGAGATTTGGTTTTGGTTTGTTCTTTCCATGCTACCTTGTTGCAAATGCTGATATGTTTAGGTGGGGGCTTCTTTAATCATTTTGACGGCAGCGTTGATCTTCTGGACGACCTTGATGATCATTACACCGCACGTACGCACAAGAAAGAGCGACTGATGCTGGTGCACCAACTGCAAGAGCTGGCTTCCGAATTTTCTGTGCGAGTTACCATTCTTGGTGGCGATGTACATTTGGCTGCTGTTGGTCGCTTCTACTCGAATCCACAACTCAATGTTCCAATTGACCAGGATCATCGCTACATGGTTAACATCGTCTCTTCTGCTATAGTCAATAAACCTCCCCCACAAGCTGTTGCCAACCTGCTCGCCAGGAGAAACAAGTTACACCACCTGGATCACAACACAGATGAAACCTTGATGAAATTCTTTGATAAGGACCCCGGCACCGTAAGCAAGACTTCGAACTCGAACAAAGTGACAATGCCAAGTCGAAATTGGGCCATGCTCACCGAGAATCACCACGGTACTCACATACCAAATGGGCATACCACAAATGGACACGCAAACGAGGGCGCTGAAACCGCCAATCCATCTGTCGAGACGATACCAAGAGCTAAAGATGGCCATTCGTGGCTTCACAAGGGCGAGGAGAATGCGGGAACTACACACAGAGCGGCGAATAGTGAGAGACATGGCAGAGATAATGATGGCAGTCTTGACGTCTCTATCAGAGTTGAGGTGGATCAGCATGATCCAGAGGGCAAGACACAGCCTTATGGAATGACAATCCCTACGCTGGTATATGCAGGTGCTGCGGAACAGACTTTGAGGAAGCGTGATCGCCTACCTGGGTCGTCGCATGGACGGGCTTCGACTGCTTCGCGGGGTGTATCACGTGGGGCTTCACGTGGAGAGGCTTGATGTAATAGATGGATATGAGTTTGTTTGATATGAGAAGTAGTCGTTATTGGCGGTCGTATATATCCCATTGGTTTAGCATACTGAAGAGACAAGTTGAACAAGGCGTAATGTGGAAGTAATAGATATGCGATATATATCTCGAAAAACTCAGAAAGCAGCGAGTATATTTATTCTGTGACTTCAATTTTCTAGACTCCTACTCCATATTGAACATTAGATAGGTAGAAAAAGGAAGCATCACATGCTCAGCCCAGCCAAGCCAGCCTTGTACCTGCGCCTGCTCTGCCCGCACCTCGGATGTGAGCCGACTAGACCAAATTGGGATAGAAGCAACAGTTCTTCTTCAACGCGACAACTTCATCATAAAGCGGCATCACTGACGGGGTTTCCACAGCGAATGTTCCGCGCGCCCAGATCTCAGAATGGAGCCCGAATCCGTCCTTCACCAGCAGCTTCCCTCTGCATACAGAACACTACAACCACAAGCCGCTCAGGCGATACAGCATGGCCACAGTCATGGTCACAGTCACGGTCACGGTCATAGCCATGGCCAGCCACACCTCGCGCATCATGGCATGGGCTCCCAACCCGGCCTTGACCTGACCGGTCTCGACGATAACGACCCTGTGTTCCACCAGGACCTTCGTCTGCAAGACCCGAACGGCCACGCCTTTCAGACCCCGAATCCCTTCGAACGCAGCAATCATGGTGGTCACCAGCCTATGCATCTTCAGAACAACGGGAGCCCTCATACCCCGCAGCAGCAGCAGCAACAGCACAGCAATGGCGGCCAGTTTGGCATCTTGACTACAAATCCTATTCAGCACAACTCAATTGGCCGGCTACAACAGGAAGAAGATCTCTTTGGTTCTCCAGATGGTGCGGATCAGAAGAGTAATGGCCATCTGAGTACTAAGATCGTTGTTGACCCTCCCAATCTTGCCGAGTGGCGCCAGAAGCTGTTCAATGTGGATGAGATGATCACTTTGAGCGAAGAGGAGTATGTAATTCTTCACTGGAACTTCAATATCTACTGACCAGTCTGGTGTTCATAGATTCGAAACCTACTTTCCTCACGTTGATAATGTCTATTCGCATCGTTCGACACAACGATATAAGCGGAAGCCTTTCGTTTCTCATTACTGGGACTGTCGGTTGAAAGGTCGACCTCCGGGAACGCCAAAATCAGATGATCCCAATAAGAAGAAGCGTAAGCGTACAGCACGAGAGCGCGATCTCTGCGATGTCAAAATCAAGATCACGGAATATTTCCCAGGTGCTATGCTACGTTCGGGTTTCGAGCCTGATGGGGGGCCTGTTCAACAGCCTGATCCTTCTCAGGGAAATAACTTCTTTGCGCCCGGACAGCCGGGGGCACAGCCAATGCAGCAACATCAGCAGTTTGGAATGTCAATGGTTAATCCGGTTGTGCCTCCAAATCATCCCGGAGCTACAGGGCAACGGTACTACACAATACAGCGTGTTAACGGTAACGGTGGTAATGGTAAAGGCGATGGTATTCCAGGTCCACATAAGCATGCTTTGGGTGAGAGTGACCGTGTGAAAAAGAATAGTGTTCAAAGATACGTCTTGAAGCAGGATAAGGAGGATAAGAAGACCCAAGTAAGTCTCGGATATTTTATACTTCTGATGTCATTTCTCATGCAGTAAGGTTGGGGAAACCTGAGTAGTCCAAGGCCTGGGTCGTCTATAAAAGCTACCTGCGTTGGCATTGAAATTTCACATTCAGCTATCCGTAGACATGGCTGACAATCAGGCACAACAGAAAACTTATCATAAGAAAGCAAGTGGCAATGCCCTGGCGACGGTCAGGAAGCACTCGAAGGACCATGAATTGAAACTGTTTGGTAGCTGTTTTTGGTAAGTCAAAGCCTCGTTTGGAGACGTCCATATTGTGACGTCAGACCTTGCTATCAACGCAGCTGACAGTTCCTGCTCTAGTCCTTTCGTTCAGCGCGTCTGGGTCGCCATGGAGGCCAAAGGACTGCAGTACCAATACATTGAAGTTGACCCATACAAGAAGCCCCAGGCTCTATTGGATGTCAATCCTCGAGGTTTAGTTCCCGGAATTCGCCATGGCGATTGGGGTTGCGGAGAGAGCACGGTTTTGATGGAATATGTATGTCCTCCAACGTGCCAACTTTGGATATCCACTAATAAATAATAGCTGGAAGACCTTGGTGCAGGCCAACCACTTCTCCCACAGGGTAATCCACAGCTCCGAGCAACTTGCCGACTTTGGTCTGATCATGTGAGCGTTCCCGTCCTTTTTCTTATAGGTCATGCTAATGCAGAATAGATCAATCGACAAATTGTCCCAGCCTTTTACCAACTGCTCCAAGCCCAAGAATTCCCAAAGCAAGCTGAGCACACCAAGAAGCTGCAAGACAAAATCCAAGAAATCGTTGAAGTCTGTGATCAGCATGGCCCTTACTTCCTTGGTCCACATCTGTCTTTTGTTGATATACAGTTTGCGCCTTGGATGATTCGGCTTTCGAGGGTCATGAAGCATTACCGAGGCTGGCCTGACCCAACTCCTGGAAGTAGGTGGGGACGTTGGATGGATGCTGTTGAAAATGACGAGCACGTCAAGAATACGACAAGTCTAGATGATCTGTACATTGAGAGTTATGAGCGATATGCGCAGAACCGTCCAAACACGTAAGTACACTCTTTGAACGATCAGTTTTGTTCATTCAGACATATGAGTCTATTGGCTCGGGAGTCCTGAGGCGCCAAAAGAAAACCACAAGCTCCGAATATTCCTCTCTTCTTGGTTAAGCATTACTGACATGAATGTTTTGCAGTTCTCAGCTCGCAGATGCCGTGAATTCTGGCTACAGTTTGCCATGAATAAGCCATTTATAATTATCTGGCGACGTGGGACGATAGGGACTGCTTTTAACATGGGGAGTTGGGTAGGGTGGAGTATGGGAGTATATTATGGCTGTGCTATATGGTAAACACGTACTGTGATTTACGTATCAATTATTGCTATTTGGTTTTGTTAGCCTCTCTAGTCCATTAGGGAGGTGTCATGGAAAATACACGAATTTGCTGAGGGCTTCGAGCAATTGAAATTGTGGCTGTTTTCCAATACATCCGCCAATACAAGCGACAATTACTTGGAGTCTGTGTGCAGTATGTTGATCTAACCTGTCATCTCTATCTCTTGCGCTATTTCTTGCTCTGCTTTTTACTGTCGGTTCTCAATTTGAATTCCTCAAATCGCTTGGGACATTCTCCCTTATTTCCGAGGTATCCAAGAACTGTTTCTTGCACGGCGTCCTAGCTGCTGGGCCTGAGTTACTGGGACACCTGTCAGCCATTATGGCAGTTCCGTCGTGAGGTTTTTACTTGTCGATGATTTCTGGGTTGTCGACCGAATGAATTGCGAGATATGTCTTGTATTAAGAATTTATGATTTCTTTCAAGCAATACCTATTCGCCTACTCTATATATATCGCATTATTCATTAAATTCTATATCATCTCTCATGTTAATTAAAAAGGTCCTTATCAACAGCACAATTCCTCGCCATCTCAAACTGCTCATCAGTCTGGCATACCAACGTCCTATGACTCGCACCCTGGGCCCCAATATCCTGCACCACGTCCTCAATCTTCTTACCATTCAGCTCCCCGTCAACAGCAAACCCCAAACAAGCACAGTCCTCTACAACCCTCTTCCGCAACAGCTCGCTCTTCTCACCAATGCCGCCTGCAAACACCAGCGCGTCGACTTTACCATGTAAAGACACGTAATAACTGCCTATGTAGTGGCAGATCCGGTCAACCATGATGTCGAAAGCGAGTTTCATCTCGGGCTTGGAGGAAGAGGCGATTGTGCCGAAGTTCGTGGTGCCGGTGAGTGATTTCCAGCCGGATTCTTTGTTGAGGATTTCTTCGGCGCGGGAGATGTGGAGTTCTTTTGTGGAAGACGGGGATAGTTTCCCTACATCTGAGGCGTAGTGAAAGACCAAACTATCCGAATCGTCAGTTTTGCGCTTACACACTTTTACTATTCATGAATATGAAAGGAGGCAAGCATACCTAGGATCCACACTTCCACTCCTCGTTGCACCAGGTAAACCCGCCAGCGGCGTGAGCCCCATACTCGTATCCCAACTCTTGCCTCCCTTAATCGCACACGCACTCGCGCCACTCCCCAGATGCAAAACAATCAAACTCGTATCCTTTACCTCCTTGCCCAGGAACTCGGCCACGCTACGCGTCACAAAACTATAACTGATACCATGGAAGCCGTACTTGCGCAGTCCATTCTTCCGCGCAATCTCCAAGTCGATCGGGTACGTGCGAATGTGTTCTGGCAGGGACTGGTGGAACTGGCTATCAAAGACGGCGATGTTGCGCGTGGCGGGCAGGTCGCGGATGCAGAAGGAGATGATTTCCAGTGCCGAGGCGTTGTGTAGTGGTGCCAGGTCGGTCAGGGCTTCGAGGCGGTGGTAGGTGTCCTTGTCGATAATCTTGGGAGAGTCGTAATCGCCGCCGTGGACGACGCGGTGGCAAGCGATGCCTATATCTTCTTTCTTGGTGATGGCGTCAAAGTCCTGGTCGTTGATGAGTTGCTCGAGCATGTATGTGAAGGCGTCGTTTTGGGTATGGATCTTGGCATCGTCGATGCTTTTGTCTTTGTAGATGGATTGGCCGTTGCGTCGGTATTTGAGTTGGGCGGGAGGGGAGGTCAGACCGTCGATTTGCGTTTCTGCGAGTTCTTTGGGAGATTCGCCCTGGGTGGCTGAGTAGACGGATATTTTGACAGAGGAGGAGCCTGCATTGATGGAGAGTATTACTTTGGACATTTTGGAGGATATTCAATGCAGTGCAGTTATTATGATTGATTGGGAGGGAAAGGGAGGGGAGGGGAGGGGAGGAGAGGAATGGGGAAATATTATATGGAATTGTTTTATTGTACCTGAATGTGAAGTCCCGCCACGATGTTTACCCCTCCATGGGCTGATTTCTACGGACTCCGGAGAGGGAGCGGCATGACGTGACACTTCTCGGATTGTTATCATAAGCGACAAGCTAGTCCTAGAGGGGAGTTAGTCTTGGTGGATATCGGGATACTTGCAGGGATACTTGCAGGGATAAACATCTCATCCGAAATCTCACGCCACGAGGATTGATTCCACGCAAAGACATGGACATGGACATGGACATGGACATGCCACTTCAAGTCTTTGGGGGTCAGCCTTGGGGCAACCCTGATCCCCTGATCCCCTGATCCCCTGACCCCATGCTCATATCTGTTCCAGCGAAAAGAGGAGGCTGAAGATCATCGAGAGATGGACATGGGGACCCACCTCGTCCGCAAGGCTGAATGTCAGCCTTGATAGGAAAGTATACGGAGGTAGAAAACGGATGACGTTGTTCATATTCCCCTCCCTCCCTCTCTCCCCACATGCCTGGACCTGCACATCCACGCAAACACAATTCCATCGTAGTGCTGGTCAATGATAGCGCTCCCAGCTCCTCCGTTTGATCCGTTGTGAAAGTCGGTGACGTTGTGCGGTAAGCTCCTGGGAAAGCAATACAAAAGACCTTCGCTTTATCTGCCTCATACACCTATCTCATACCTATTTACCCCCTTCCATCCACCTAGTCTATTTCAACTCTGTGGCAGAAGAATAGTGCTTCTTTCTCAATTGCTCCAACTCTTCTTTCCCCACCAACAATCAAAACAGTTGACCTCAGACAACCGCAAACATGCCTGGAGAAGTAATTGACAGACCCAACCCGAAAGCCCTTGCTTCGCATATTCCAGATGAGGTGCTCAACTTGTCTGTTCAATTGCAGAAGATGAACCTCTCCGATGAAGATCTTCGGGGATTGGAAGAGTTTCGTAGAGCAAGCAATTATATTGCGGCTGGCAAGTTTGGAGAGTTCAATTCCAGATCCATTACTGATTTATCTAGCTATGATCTTTCTAAGTGACAATGCCCTTCTCGAAAGAGACCTCACTCACGACGACATCAAGCCCAGGTAAGCCCAAACTTCCAGCTGTTTTTGCAGCCAAGATTGACACGGATTACAGATTGCTGGGACATTGGGGAACTTGCCCAGGTCTCACCCTTGTCTACGCCCACCTCAACTATCTCACCCGCAAAAACGACCTCGACCTAATTTACGTTGTCGGTCCCGGCCATGGAGCCCCCGCAATTCTCGCCTCTCTCTGGCTTGAAGGCAGTTTGGGACGGTTCTACCCTCAATACTCAAACACCAGACAAGGTCTCCACAACCTAATCACAGGTTTTAGCACACCCCACGGCTTCCCCAGTCACATCAATGCCGAGACCCCCGGAGCCATCCACGAAGGTGGCGAGCTGGGTTATGCTCTCTCTGTTGCATTTGGTGCTGTCATGGATAAACCAGATTTGGTTGTGGCGTGCGTGGTTGGGGATGGTGAGGCGGAGAGTGGTCCTACTGCCGGTGCCTGGCATGCGGCGAAGTATATTGACCCTGCCGAATCTGGTGCCGTTATTCCTATCGTTCATGTAAACGGTTTCAAGATCTCTGAACGTACCATCTATGGGTGCATGGATGATAAGGAAATGGTTAGTTTGTTTACTGGTTATGGTTACCAATGCAGATTTGTTGAGGATCTTGAGGATATCGTAAGTTCACAATCCCACTGCAATAAGTCTTTACTGACGGTCGTAGGACCGTGATCTCGCTACTAGCATGCAATGGGCTCTTGATGAGATTCGGAAGATCCAAAAGGCCGCCCGCTCTGGCAAGCCCATTATGAAGCCAAGAGTAAGAAGTTTCTACCCCTTTTCTTAAGCGAAGACTGACAGAAATCACAGTGGCCAGTCCTTATCATGAGGACTCCCAAAGGGTGGAGCGGGCCCAAAGTAGTGGACGGCGAGTTCGTCGAAGGTTCTTTCCACGCTCATCAAGTTCCGCTCATGGCAGTCAAGTCCAGCAAGGAGCAACTTGCAGACTTGCAAAAGTGGCTCTTAAGCTACGGCCCAGCAAAGCTCTTCACAGAAGCTGGAGCGCCCACCGACTCAATCAAAAGCATCATCCCAGTAGAAGACCACAAGAGGCTTGGCCAACGGGCTGAAACATATAAGTGTCACGAGCCCCTCAAGCTCCCCGACTGGAAGCAATTCGGCGCCGAAAAGGCACTGAACAATCCTGTATGAAAGCCATTGGCGACCTGATCGATCAAGCTTTGGTCAACAACCCGAAGTCCCTCCGCCTCTTCTCGCCCGACGAGCTGGTCAGTAACAAGCTCGACGCAGTCTTCAACCACACGGGCCGCGACTTCCAATGGGACGAATTTAGCAATGCTCGCGGTGGCCGAGTAATCGAGATCCTGTCCGAGCATACCTGCCAGGGTTTCCTTCAAGGCTACACACTTACAGGCCGAACTGGCATTTTCCCCAGCTACGAGTCTTTCCTAGGAATAATCCACACCATGATGGTACAATATAGCAAATTCAACAAAATGGCGCGCGAGACAACCTGGCGCACCGACATCTCCTCCATAAACTACATCGAGACCAGCACCTGGACCCGCCAAGAACACAACGGTTTCTCGCACCAGAACCCAAGCTTCATCGGCGCGGTGCTGAATCTCAAGCCCGATGCCGCGAGAGTTTATCTTCCACCTGACGCAAATACGTTCCTCTCAACCATCTCGCACTGCCTGGCTTCCAAGAACTACGTCAATCTAATGGTCGGCTCCAAGCAGCCGCAACCCGTCTTTCTCTCCGTCGCCGAAGCAGACGCACACTGCCGCGCCGGCGCCTCCATCTGGAAATTCTGCTCGACAGATGAAGGTCTTCGGCCTGATGTCGTGCTCGTGGGTATTGGTTCGGAGCTTATGTTTGAGGTTGTGGTCGCGGCGGCCCATTTGAGGAGGAGAGTTCCTGGGTTGAGGGTTCGGGTGGTGAATGTTACTGATTTGATGATTCTTGAGGCCGAGAGTGGACATCCGCATAGTATGTCCAATCAAGAATTCAGTGCGATGTTTACATCGGATAGGCCAGTTCACTTCAACTACCACGGCTATAGCAACGAGATCAAGGGATTGCTGTTTGGGAGGGAGAATATGGGAAGGATGAGTATTGCCTGTTACAAGGAGGAAGGTAGCACGACGACGCCGTTTGATATGATGCTGCGCAATGATGTGAGCAGATTTAATGTCATGGAGGCGGCGATTAGGGGGGCGGCAAAGCACAATGAGAAAATAAACCTGGAGATGACTGCTTTGCTGGGAGAGATTAGACACCAGGTTAGTAAGGTGCGGAAGTATATCATGGCGACGGGGAAGGATCTCGATGGGACTTTTGATATTCCTAGGTTTGAAGGGACGGTGTTTGGGAAGGAGAATAAGGGTGAGGGGGAGGAGAGTAAAGAGGACGGGTTTTTTGTCAATTAAACCCAGTTACTTCATTGCGTATCTGGATAGGACGGATGGCGTTATTAACGGATTGGAAAATTAGATTAGAATCAAACATTGCGCAGGGTAATTTTACTTTGAGCTTCATTATATCCATATACCTACACAAACCAGTTCTACTAATATCAACAACCATTACTGCACCTCCATCCCTAAAACCTTCTCTAGAGGCTCTTATAGACGGATAGACAAAGAACTTCAGCTACAGCTCCGTATATACCTTGTTACGAGAGAAACAATGCCTTGCCTTGCACCTCCCAACCGATCAATCAGGATTGACAATTGGAGCACCATTTATATCTCGATATACGGAACAAGGGGTCAGTTGACCTAGGTGTTTGAGCTTCTAAAATATACTTTGATCATGCATCCCAGTATCAGCGATCTAAATGCATCCAGAGTTATTAACTTATTAAGATGTAGCAAGCTGGGAGATCAGATCGATTGACATGGAGAAATACCATCAAACAAGCTCTGAATCCCACTATCCATAGATGAAAAAAAGTAGCCGAATCATGTCCTCGAATTTTTGGTACATTGTTATTATTATTTTTCAGCCACTTTTTTCCTCTAGGTAGGTAAGCATGTAAGCATGTAAGCATGCATATACAGGGTATTGCAGTACCAACCGATCTACAATTTTCTACTTTGACAAGGATTTCGGTGAGGGATCTATTAGTTACAGTTCATTGGATGCGGTCGTTTATGCTTTATTTGACGATCCAAACTACTACGGAGGGGAGGTGAGGTGCAGCACAGCGGTTAAGTATTGTTAGCGTAAATAAGGGGCCCGCCCCCCCCCCACCCCCCCGGGACTACCTGATTTCAAAATAATCATAACTCTTGCTATAGTTATTAGAAACCCATTTTAAATGTCAGAATACTCTCTAGAACAAGGCGGATATAATGGTTCTATTTTCTAGAATGCTTTTTTTTTGTTATTGTTGTGATGCAGGGTTGGAAAGTTTAGATTTCTGTAACTAGACTAATAATACTTTACTATTGTAACTCCATACCTAAGAAAGAGTTGATACTCTATATTAGAATAGGCACGTTACTGATAGCAGCCGGACTCTATGTACGCCTGGTAAAGACATAGCATGTAATTCCGACATGTAGATCTGTAATTGCTGCCCGGATATAAGGAAACCAAAGGGTCAAAATCCCCTGACTCGTGCTCATCCATGGCTGGGGGAAGTTGAAATAGAGTTTCCCTGTTCGCTTCTGGCTTCTGGTTCTGGGTTATGCTACGAATAGTAATCATGAGGGATCGATCTAGATTCTAGAACCCCGTTACGCATTTCTAGATGCGAGTCAGCCCGAGAAGCTAGTGCATCTAGTGATCTAGCCAGCCACTAGAAAGTACTGACATCAGAGCGTCAGGGTAGGACTGGACCCCGAAGCTACCCTTTATCGTGCGAACGGCAAGTCTGATTTATCTGAGGAGGCGGGAAGGGGAAGCGAAGGCGGATGGAAAAGGGGCAGAGGGGATGCGGCGCGGATGAAGGAGGTTGCTTCCGTGTAGTTAGGAAAGTTGGATATAAAGTTTGGAGAAAAGTATAAGTGGTGGCTGCGCTGCCTCTACCTTCAGCCTTCAGCCTTCAACCGTCTGGCGGTTGAGGGTTGAGGGTGAGGGAAGCTTATTAGTAGGGAACTACTGATTATCGTCTTGACAGGCTGACTGATACTGTAGAAAGATGAGCTTAATTGGAGTGCAGAGCGGGGAAAGAAAGTCTAATTATGAAGAGGGCTAGTCTGAGATCAGATCTAGGTACATTCTAGTTCTCTTAGATGGCGACCCTGAAACGGTAGATAAGATGGTTTTTTGATAAGATTTGATTGCGCTTTTCTTTTCTTATAGAGAACACCAAATGATGGAACCATTCGGCTCGAGTATTCATGACGTGTGTAATCATGTTCAGGGTCTTACTAACGCTGTTACGCAGGGTAGCATACAAGCCCGGAGGGGACCTCCTATATAGAGAAATATGAATAATACAATCAGAACATTACCGAGTCTGTAAGTCAGGATTTCCCCACTTGGATCTGGATTAGGGCATACGGTAGGGTATACCGAGCTTCTAGCGCCCCGTGTGTGTGCCGACCAAGCGGGGCGGGAAGTGGGCAGGCAGGATAAGTAAGATGAGATGATAATTCGAGATGGAACACCAAAACCCCCGATCTGAGAGGGAAACGTGACATCATACATGGCCAAGTACGAAGTACATGGGCAGTCTTTGGCGAGCTTTATGCTTGTTTAGGTAATTGGAGGTAGATATAAAATACTTACCTGGAGGGGTTTCTTGCTGGAGAACATGGAATCTGATTTATAGGATGAGATGGAATGCAGAGAAAGATAAAGATAAATTTATGATTGGAATATAATACTAGAGGACAGTGCGATAAGAGAAGAGCAAAGTAAAATTATACTTTCTTCGTACCTCCGTAGAGGAACTCGCAGAGGGAGGATGAGTTGGCCAGAGCTTGAACCCCTACTCAAAACCAGGAACCGCTATGCGGTATGGTTCCCTGCAAGGTGGGGACTGTTACTGTACAGTACAGTACTGTAAGCCTTCAGGGTCCATCTAGAACAGCGGAGAAAACTCTCCGCTGTCGTGGGGCGGGGGACATGGGATGATACTAGGTCGGTATTCAAGACAACTAACTTGCTCTTGCGCTACTTTACGATAACGATGCTCGTTTACCGTTACTCGTACTTGTAGAAACAATTGAGAGAGCGTGTATAATTATCAACGGCTTTGGGGGGGGGATAGCAAGACCAGGTTATAGTATCAGATTATCAGATGGTGATGATGTATCCTGGGCTGGGAAATCACATTCAAAGTAAGAGTATGTTGTTATTACTCAATCCTCATCATCCATCCCATCCCATCCCATCCCATCATCCCATCCCAATCCAAAGATCATCGTCGCTAGCAGAAGGTCAGAAAGTCTAGATCGATAAAGACCCAGATCCCCTGCTCCACTACTTGGCACGGTTTGGCGGCATGCGGTCACTGTTAAATAGGGGATCCTGAAGAAGGCGTTTCCCGGGGTCTTTTATGGGGCTCCCTCCTGTACTTTCCCCCTCTTCTGTCTGTCCTTGGTCGTCTGTAGGATCGTCGAGGGTCTTGTAGTAAAAGTGGAGCATCTGACCTGTTTCTTCTTTTTCGAGTGACATGACTTGCGTCTAGGATATGATCTGATCTAACTGCAGCTGGTAATAAAACATACGAGTGGCCATTGGTTAAATGGAACCTAAGATTAACAAACCAATAGTTGCAAAGCGTCTAGTAAATCATCCTTTCGTCAATTTACCAATTACCCAATCCGGAGGATTCGGATAATGAACATGCTATCTTTATCCATGCTATGCCATGCTATGTCATGCCATGCCGTGCGCAAAGAACATCGAGATTTAACCATGACGGCGTACGGGAAAGTACAGTACTCGAGTCCTAGGGCCTGGGTAGGTCGTGTCTGTCGTCCCTGCCTCTGGTCTGGAAATAAGACAGATGCGGGCTTAGCTCTAGCTTACGCCCCACCTGCACCCTACTGGTAGTCGGCATTAGGTAGAGGCAGACACTGGACTGTCCCTTTTGGTGGCATTGTCCCCTGCCACACAATCCCATATCACCTCCCACAATCCCATGCCCTCGCCCTTTCCCTCCGCACTCCACACCCTCTTCCACCCTCCTATCACCACAAACCGACACTTAATCTCACCACCCAAGTGCGAGTGAAAAGGACGCTGCTGCACATCCTCTGACTTGCTCGACACTCACTCACTCACTCACTCGACTCGACTCGACTCGACTCGACTCGACTCGACTTGAATCCTCGCGAACACTCGAATAATACTTAATCAATCACAAGCATCATTTGAAAAACTCTCCTCCCGCTGTCCCTCCAGCTACTTCCAAGTTGATACTCGAGACGCATTAATTACTGCCATCCCAAAAACCCTCACGATTAATTCCCTCCGGAACAGAGGTTTCTGCACCTAGCGTGCTCTGCTTCCCTCACCCAACCCTTCTGATCACACATCTGGTACAATTTCACAGAACCGCGATGCAGGAAAGACCTAGTATGCCCGCCAGGGACTCCACCGGCCGACACATCTCTCTCTTGAACGATGATTCAATACAAGCAAGCAGCCGCATTTTTCGTCCACTGCACGGGGCCCCGGATTTGATACGTTGCTCGTCAAGTAATTCGTTGCCGAGTAGTGCTGCTTCTCCTGCAACGCCAGACCTGATGCGTGCGGATTCCTACGACTCGCAGAGAAACTCCGAGCCTCGTTCGCCCGTCACTCCCGACTCTCGAACTTCCGCCGTTGGACGACCTGATTCATTCATGAGCAACGGAGGAGCGTATAAAGATTCAATGCAACAGCCGCAGTATGAGCAAAGAATGCACTCTTTCGACTATAATTCCCAGGGCCAGTACCACATGGCATCCCGACCATCATATCACGAACCCAGACCATCTCCGTACGCGCATCCGCATGTCTACGACGACGAGTCTTATCCAAATCGCAGTGCCAATGTCCCCATTACGGAGAGGGGTCAAAAGAGATACGTTTGCCGCTTTGCGAATGAATTCAATTGCGACAAAACATTTACAACATCTGGGCACGCATCACGCCACTCAAAGATCCACACTGCTGAGAAAGCAGTGCCTTGCTCTTACGACGGCTGCCCCAAGAAATTTACTCGGTCTGATAATATGAAGCAACACCTTGAAACGCATTTCAAAGAGCGATCTCGGTCCTCGACAACCGGCAGGCCAGGCCCTCCAGTCCTCACCAAACCCGCGTGTATCAAGAAAGTAGGCTACTCCAGCCGCAACAGTTCTGTCTCGGAGCTGTCTCCTATCAGCACCGGCAATCTGGACCCTGCTTTACGGTTCCCGGCCCCTGCATCTGCTAGTCCCCCGTACGATTTCGGGTCAAGTTTCGAGCACGCGCTAGATGCGCCCTGTAGAGGCGGCTTGGACGCTCTCGCCATGGCGGCAGCGCAGGCTCCTCTGCCCTAGACTCGCCCCTGGAAACGTTGATCGCGAAACACTAGCAGGGTGTCCGGGATATTCCGAACACTTTCCAGATGTCTTACTGTTGTGTTTTTTCCATCAGGCCATACTTTCTGCCTGACGTTGGCATAGGCACGCATGCATGCTACATGCGTGCATCTCAACCCCGCTATGTCTGTATGTGGTGGCGCCACGCCTCAGCCCTTCCGTCACTCGCTCCCTCGAACGGGTTTCCTTGAAATATACCATGCACATGCACGAAGGGTTCCAGGGTCTCCCGGGATTGGGTATGCGTTGTCGAATCGAGGGCTTCTGGTTTCCTTGGTGTTGTGTTTGCATTGGCAGCCGCCGGGGTTATTGGCTCGATCGTATCGGATCCGAGGGCCTAGGCGCATGGCGTCCGAATAACAGGTGTTTGGATGGATGGGCATACGAGTATGTTGCTTCTAACGATACCAACGGCCGCTGCAGCTTGGGCTTGGTATGGTAACACAATCTCCCCCGCGCCCCATTCCTGATTGATGGGGTTTTGGAGATTCAAACAATGATACCCGATTCGAGTACAGCAGTACAGCAAGCACACACTCAGCTTTGTGACTTGTACCAACGACTGTACATGACAGAAGCAAATCAGAATAAAAGTAATTCAAGCCACCACCAATGACTCGTCTTGCTGTCTACTATGCGTGCAACCTGTCCTCCCAGATGCCGAAACACAATACCTGCCGATGAGATTAAGATTATGGCCAGCCATCCTACGTGTTACTAACCCAACAAGCAAAACCCTGTTTCCAACTCTCTCTTTCGGAGTCGGCCCCCGCTTTCCTATTTGGTGCAGTAATACCTTTCAGCTCAGGATGGCGCACGGACGGACAGACCTCCGTAACATCCAATCAGCACACATGGTCGTCTAATCGTAACGTATAGCCAGATAGCCAGGTCTTAATCGTCAAATTGTGAGCAAAGACTATGAAAGCATGCGGTGGCGACTGATGAAGACGAAGATGTGATGAGATGTGACGGTGTGATTACCTTTTGGTGTGTTATTACTCGAGTATATCGTATACAGTATTTGTTAGAACTCGTATATATAGCCTGCTAGGTCTGTAGATTTTGAATTGGTGATTGTATGGCGGGCATTGTATGATATGGTAATGTATTGTACTGTACTGTGCTATGCATGCATGATATACTCTCGATTGATTGATAGATAGATCAAAGTATCGTGAATTGTATCTGTATCTGAATCCGAAGTCTAAAAGAACTGACTCTTCACACCGTACGAAACCGTATTGTATTTATTGTACAGGTACAGGTACAGGTACAGGTACAGTAAAGAGGGGAGGAGAGGTGTATTATCCCCGCTTTCTTTGATTTTGTACTACATTACAACACATGTATGTTGTGCACCTACCCGTATGTAGCGGTGATGTCTCCGCTGCGTTTTTAAGCGGTGCGTGAGTGGATGAGAGGGGGCGGGCATGAATGAATGAGTGTTGGGTGGATGGATGTGTGAATGGATGGGTGGATGGATAAAAGGATAGAAAAGTTGATGGGTGGATGACGTGGGGGGTATTACTATAGTGGGAGTTTTATTCTATTTATTATTTGGGGAGACGAGGGAGGCGACATGTCATGGTATGGCATGGCGTGGCGTGGCATGATCTTGCGTGGTTTCTGTGAAGAGGAGGAAGAGAAAGGATGGAAAGAGGATGGAGAGAAGAGGAGAGAGGAGAGATAGTTTTGACTTGCACTGTAGATGACTATAAGTAAGCAAGTAGAGTACCAACCCAGTTTCAGTGTAAGTTAGTCAGGTCGCAGTAGATTCTTGAACACAACTGTGGTGAGAGGAGGAAAGAAGTCAGAACAATCGCTAGATGGGATGCGTGATCCACAGAATGAGACAAAGCAACAACGGAATCGATGTTTAAAACTTTCTTGATTTCATACTCGTATGCTCGTCGAATACTGGTACAGCAAAGGCAAAAATGTACAGCAAAGGCAAAACTGTAAGGCAAAACTGTACAGCAAAGGCAAAACTAATAGCGAGTAAATGCACCTACCAAACGCCATTTCCATTTCATGCCCTGAACTCCTGTCTCCGAATCCCCCCTTTCTCGCCCCCAAGACTTTTACTTCTTCAACGGTATAGGAGGTGGTGCCATCTTCCCAGCCCCTGTATCAACCTTCTTATTCGGCGGTAACGGAGGTGGTCCCATACTCCCATTCCCACTCCCGCCCACCTGTGTGAACGTTCCACCCTTAAACCACCGATCCTCCTCCGCCTTCCGCTTCCGACTCATCTCAGCCTGCTTCTTCGGATCAACCAGCTCGAGACCTTGGACAGGAGTAAATGCTATCGAAGACGCAGTTCCAGATCCCGCACCCGCAGTTCCCACACCACTGGCTCGCAGCCCCTTACCTCTCAGATCGATGCCTGAGTTTGGACCCTGTCCAAAGCCGCGCAGAGAAGATGCAGAGCCGCCAACAGGAGTTGCGCCTCCCCAGCCCTTGTTCTTCGCGCTTAGCTTCGCCTTGGTACGTTGATCGATTTGCAGATTTCGGATGCGGCCTTCGTTTGCTTGGCCGATCATGCCGAGCCCTTTAGTCCCGTCGCCCATGCCGTAGCCGACTTCCTTTTCCTCCTTGCCGAAGATCATTCGGTTTTGTGCCTTGCGGAGATCCGTCATGGCAGTTGCTTCTTTGGCTTTGCGTGCTCGTCGGCCTCCGCGTTTTCGGGCGGGCTTGTCATCTGGTGCTGGGAGTGCTCGTTGGCCTTTGTTTGGTGGAGGTTCGGTAAGTTTTTCAAGACGCTCGAGACAAGCTGCTTTGAGCTCTTCGCCGTTGGATCCGTCGGGACTGCTGTGTACGCGGTCTACACGTGCTGCGAGGACTACTTTAGCGGATACGATACGCATGGCTTGTCGCTTCAAGTCGTTAGGAATTCCCCTGATAATAGGTGAGTGATAGAGGAAACCCTGTTGTCTAACTCCCACGTTGGTCGCAAATCCGGTTCCTGACTGCTTCTTCGATCCCAGAGGTGGTAGGTTGCAAGCTGGGGTTTTGGCAAGACCCGTTAATCCTCCAGCAAAATTCAGAAGTTGGGCTGCAGTCAGGGATCCGATGAGTGCTGTGAGATTAGGTGCGAATAGATTCATGCGTGATTGGACGTAATCCGTCAACGTCTTTTTAGCTCGGTCGAGTGCCAAATTCATATCACAAGCGCGCATAACACTTTCAAGCTCAGCTGAAGACATTTCTCGTCCCTTAGTTGTCGTAGCTTCCACCGTGACAATCATCACCGAGGGTCCATCTAGAACGGATCTTAAAGTGGTGCCCAGTCTGTTGTCTTTGGAGCTTTGAAGAGCCTTGATGCTTTCTTGGTCCATAGGTCCATTTCCAATGATAGTTACAACCTTGGCGTAGTCTAATGGATTGGTGACCAAAGTCTCTAGCTCGGGAAATCGAATAGAGTAATGATCCCGTATGTATTTATGAACGACCATGATCTCGGTGTCGATACTGGTGGATAGGGTATTCGATTGCGTCAAAAGGTGGTATTCGGGATTATCCTCGATGGAGCCCACGAATGTAGTCTGCTTGTCCGGGGGTAAAGATTGATAATGGGCGATTTTCTGTAGGACGGAGGAAGTCAGGGCTAATACACGAAAAGGCAATGTAAACCATGATCTCTTTAAGGGATAGAAGGGGGAATGAAAGTGGTGCTTACCTCTAAGACGGGTTCCAGTGTCATCATTAATCTTGCGACACTTCTCACATCGTCTACGCCTCCCAAGTCCATCTTCTCGACTTTCGCCTTGGTTTCTTCCTCATCTTCCACATCTAGACCAGAGTCGTAGATTCCCGTCATTTGCTCATCCTCTGCCACTTCTTCCTCATCTCCATCTAGCTCCATTCCATCCGTATTTGCGCTCGCGATCGCTGCCTTGTGGCCGTTCGAAGTTGCGCCATCGGCTTCGGGGAACAGACCCTCATTCTGCTGCTCTTCGCCACCTTCTGAACCCGAATCCTCAAAGTCCTGCAGGAGTTCATCTGCAAGAGTCGACATCTTTACTTCTTGTTGTGTGAAGGCGCGTTGACAGGAAAGAGTGTTTTGGGACAAGGTTGTCAAGTTTATTTTGACTAGCGCACAGCCTCATCTTTAGCGCGATTTGACCTCAAAAATACTGCGAGGCTTGAACTTATCAATCAGCCTCAAATACTCACCGCAAAACAGAAGCGCGTGGGCTTCTCAGGGACAACCCTCAAAAATCCATTGGGAACTTTGTCCGAGCTCTCTTATATCCCAAGAGCTTCCGCACTTCTATTCCTACCCACCTTCCACCAGCTTTTGCGCAAACCGCCCATCATGGAGGACTCTACTCGTGGACCCCCGAGGGTCAAGAACAAGGCGCCCAGCGCGATTCAGATCTCCGCCGAACAGCTTCTCCGAGAAGCTGTAGACCGACAGGAACCCGGATTACAGGCGCCAACTCAGCGGTTTGCTGACCTCGAAGAGCTCCATGAATTCCAAGGCAGGAAGCGCAAGGAGTTCGAGGCGTATGTGCAGAGGAATAGGATCAATATGAACAATTGGATGAGATATGCACAATGGGAACTCGAGCAAAAGGAATACAAGCGCGCCAGGTCGATTTTTGAGAGAGCTTTGGATGTTGATGCGACTTCAGTTACGCTATGGATTCGGTATATTGAGGCTGAGATGAAGTCGAGAAATATCAATCATGCCCGGAACTTACTGGATCGTGCTGTTACTATCTTGCCCAGGGTTGACAAGTTGTGGTACAAATACTGCTATATGGAGGAAATGCTGTCCAATATTCCAGGCACAAGACAAGTCTTTGAGCGATGGATGTCTTGGGAGCCAGATGAGGCAGCATGGAGCAGTTATATCAAGATGGAGAAGAGGTACGGCGAGTTCCAGAGGGCGAGGGAGATCTTCCAGAGATTTACTATGGTCCACCCAGAACCAAGAAATTGGATTAAGTGGGCGAGGTTTGAAGAGGAGTTTGGAACTAGTGATCTGGTCAGAGAAGTTTTTGGGACTGGGGTGGAGGCGTTAGGAGACGATTTCATGGATGAGCGATTATTCATTGCTTACGCAAGATATGAAGCGAAATTGAAGGAATACGAGCGCGCCAGAGCCATCTACAAGTACGCCCTAGATCGTTTGGCACGATCAAAGTCAATATCGCTTCACAAGGCGTATACGACTTTTGAGAAGCAGTTTGGCGATCGAGAGGGGGTTGAGGATGTCATTCTGTCTAAACGAAGGGTGCAATACGAGGAGCAAGTCAAAGAAAATCCCAAGAATTACGATACTTGGTTTGATTATGCCAGGTTGGAGGAGGTTTCTGGAGATGTGGACCGAGTTCGAGATGTTTATGAGAGGGCAATTGCTCAAATCCCGCCAACGCAAGAAAAGCGACATTGGAGACGTTACATCTACTTGTGGATCTTCTATGCGATTTGGGAAGAAATAGACACCAAGGATGTTGAGCGGGCAAGACAAATCTACCAGGAGTGTCTGAAGCTGATACCCCACAAGAAGTTCACATTTGCCAAAATATGGCTTATGAAAGCACAGTTTGAGATCCGGCAACAACAGCTGTTAGCAGCAAGAAAAACCCTCGGACAAGCAATTGGGATGTGTCCCAAAGACAAGCTCTTCAAAGGCTACATTGATTTAGAGCTGAAGCTTTTTGAGTTCGTTCGATGCAGAACTCTGTACGAGAAGCACATTGAATGGAACTCGGCAAACTGCCAAGCCTGGATCAAATTTGCCGAACTAGAACGAGGCCTCGACGACCTCGAGCGTACCCGCGCCATCTTCGAACTCGCCATCTCCCAAAACGTGCTCGATATGCCCGAGCTACTATGGAAAGCGTACATTGATTTCGAGGAGGAAGAAGGCGAATACGAGCGCACGCGGAGCTTGTACGAGAGGCTTCTGGACAAGACCGATCACGTCAAGGTCTGGATCAGCTATGCTCACTTTGAGATTAACGTGCCGGATGAGGAGGAAGAGGAGGCGGAGGACGAGGATGAGGAAGAGGAGAAGCCTGTTAGTGAGATGGCCAAGGCTCGCGCGCGCAAGGTGTTTGAGCGTGCTCTTACCAGCATGAAGGACAAGGAGCTCAAGGAAGAGGTAAGCCACCCCCTCTATGCATCTGTTTCTTTCTTACTCGATACTAACAACCGCACAGCGCGTCACCCTCCTCAACGCCTGGCTCTCATTCGAGCGGACGCACGGCTGCGAAGAAGACATCGACAAAGTGCAGAAGCAGATGCCGCGGAAGACCAAGCGCCGCCGCAAGATGGACGACGATACTTACGAGGAGTATGTCGACTATGTGTTCCCTGCCGACGATCAACAGACCGCAAAGCTGTCCAATTTCTTGGCTATGGCTCAGTCGTGGAAGCAGGCTGGTGGAACCATCACTGGGAATGGCACGAATGGCGACTCGTAGATTATCGGTCTGTCTCGATTTTTGTAGAAATAGCATCAAAATTTGGCCGCTCGAGGATTATGCAAATGGCAATAAATCTTTTGATTGTAATGATGTGGTATATGACATGCTTGAAAATAACGCTCATATATAACGCTCGCGATGATGGTACCGTGATACTATGCTTCTAAAATGGAAGCTTTCCAACGCCTTTCAATGATATACATCGCTGTACTGACGCCCAGAATAACCAATGCAATCAAGCTATTCCCTTTTCAACCAATATACACCGGCATTCGACTTCCCTTCAGATCAGACGGAACTATTTTATTATCTGATTTATCGAAATCATGCAACAAGAGCCAACACAGCATGCGGAAAATCAACGATATCCAGACGGTGTTCCTCTGCTCTCTTTCCTCTCTCGTCAGTGGTTTCTTGTTAGAATCCAAATTCCCTATCACCGCAGGTCGGATCTCGTAGAAATAGTGGCTCAGCAGTGTATCTTCTTTATTCGCCAGCACAATGTTGTTTAGTGGTGAACTCTGGTCATCTAGTATCTCCATGACTTTTGTAAGATGCGCCACCAGCACACTGAGCACATCTATTTGCCTCAGAGAGAGCAGATACGCCGTCCTCTCATCTAACGCGTCATGGATAGCCTCGCGTGCTTCGATGCTTAAGGACGCTTCGTCTTCGCAGTCAAATTTGGCGATGTCTTCCCACTGCCGCGAGATGATGGTGCATTGGTGGTCTTCTTTGAAGCCTTCGGCATTGGTGAGCTCCCTGAGTTTTTCTTGGAAGACTTTCATAAGGGTGAAGATTTTCCAGGAGGCTTTTTGGCCGCTGTTTTTCAGCCAGAAATCCTTCGTAGGGTTGGGGAGCATGCGGAAGTTGCTGCCGCGGATACGGAAGACTTTTCCTAGCATTCCGATTATTTCAAAGGATACTGGTTGTTGTTAGACGCTGGGACACAACTGACTTGGGGTCGGAGCTTACCGGAGAAGATATGTTTGTGGTCCTTTGCAAACCGCATTACCGTTTCCGAGTTACACCCAAGAGATTCCAAGGTTGCGGTGACATTCTTCTCTTCACCAAAAACTAATTCAAGACTCTGTGCATCTTGTTCTCGCTTTAGGTATTCTCCTTCCTCAAAGATGTTGGGTACAGTTCCAAATGCCAATTCCTTCACTGCTGCGCAAGGAATTACTCGATTCGCCTCGAAATTTGCCCTTCCAGTAACGGCAAAGGCGACCATTACACCAAGGCCATGAACGGTGGTAGATGTTAGAATGAACCCGTTTCCCTCAGCTCTCAGATTCCAAGAAATCTGATCAAAAGCCTTCCAGTATAGTCCTAACATTGCCATCATTTCCACCAGGTGGCATATCGCTGAAGTAGCGTATGGTTTGGTGATCGCGTCGGGAATGAAGTCCCAAGATCGTGTCTTGCTCTGTAGCCCGACTGCAATTTGATAGCTAGGTTCCTTGAACGCTGTACCCCTTTCCGTCCTATCCCATTTACGAGAATCCCCTTCGGCACTTTGTAAGGTCGAGAGGAGAGTGACCCATGAAGCTTTTTCATCGTCTGCGGTATGTACCTGTTTCACTGCTTGCTTCTCTGCTTGTTCCTGTTGCGGAGGCTTCAAAACCTTCGTATTCGTGTAGGATTTGTCGCTACCATCGACATAAAAGATATCCCGCCCAGGAATGGGCCCTTTTTGGTTATCTGGGGGAGCAACGAATATGACGGGTGTTTCGAAAATGACTTCGAATCTAAATTCCCTAGACACCAACTTTCGGTGTGTCCCCTCGGCCCACTCCCCCATTACTGAACGCGCACATCTGCGATATCCTTCGGCACTTGAAAAGTATTGCTGGAGGACTTGGATAACGGTGGTTAGGAGAGCGACAAGGGACACGATCAACGCAGTGAGTCCGAACACATTCTGGTTTACGTCGTTGAAAGTCATGGCGAGGCTGGAAGGTTGGGGAGGTGTCGCAGATTGATTCTGGCACTGGAGGGCTGTCAACTCTCAGGGTATGCAATTACGGCGCAGCTTCAGTGACCTCGAATTGGTACTCCGCACTGTAGGTAGGGTTCACCAAGAAGATCGACTTGGTACGCAACAGCGCACGCCATAGGTAGGTACCTAGCTGTCTCCATGCCAATGAGACATGTCGACTGCGACATCAGGGAGAGCAGAGCTTTGAGGTTCAGACGAGGACGAGGACGCCAAACAGGGCCCCGCTTCGTACCGACTCCCGAGTACCTACGGGAGGGAAGGAGCTGGCTTAGCGCCTAACCGCGATGAAACATCAAGACTATTGCTAAATCGAGGTCCACGATAGCTAAATCGAGGACTCGCCTAAGCCTCCCTTGCTAGTTTCTGCGCGCTTTTAGTAGGCGAACGTACCTAAATCCGCAGCTTCATGCAAGTACTGCCTACACATTACCTTACGCGCTTTTACTATTATATTCACTTCATATATAAATCATATGTAAATAATAGAAACGGCATATAAAGATATATATAGATATTCATTTTATACTAAGATTTATACTAAAATTGAAATTTTTAAGGTATTATAAAAAGCTGAAAGTACTATACTATATTATGCTCTAAATTCTTCTTTAAACTCCTAAAACTACTATAATTCTAGGTTTAATTATAAGAACCTTACTTCTTATACCTATTACTATTACTATGATTTAGTACTAGCTAGAATTGTATTAGTAGTAGAAGGAGGGAATGCTAGAGGTACTATAGTTACTATAGGTACTTTAGGCTATTAGAAGTCAAAGATAATTTCTATATCATCTTCTTTACTCTTATCTAGAGCAATTAGTACTATTTAACTGCCTTCCTTTAGCTTTATATGCTCTCTCTCCTATTCCTCCTACTACTATACATTCTAGGCTAGGTATACTAAGCCCTTACTTAGCATTATCCCTAGTATATAGTTATCCCTATCTTATAGCCTCTCTTTAATTAGTACTAAATCCTAGGCTATAATATCTTATTTTAGAGGTGAGATTAGGAGGTTAAATATCCTCTATAGAAGAGGGACTAGTATAGAAGTTAGGGGGGTCACCTAACGGCTAGGTTGATTTAATACTCTTATAGACCTAGAAGGTCTATAGATAATAGTTGCCCCTACTAGTACTAAAGAAGATAATGCCTTAGCTAGTATACAATTTGATAGGCTTCTAGAAGTCTTTAAGGGAGGTATAGAAGCATATAGAGAAGTAGGAGTACGCTTTTAGCTATATGATTTTATAGCTTTAATTATACGACTTTAAGTATTAATTGCCTCCTACTCTATAGGCACATAGTAAGAGGGAAGGAGAGGGGGAGGCTTATTAGCTAAGCGAGCTAGATAGAAGCTATCTGTAGCTAATAAAGCTGAGAGGATTTACTAGGTCCCTAAATCGCTACTATGCTCCTCTCTAGAGCGTCTTCTAGTCTTTACCTTCTTTCTACTAATCATTACTACTTAAAGGGGAATTAAAATAGACACCCTCTTTAGGCCTAGAATCAAGGGATAAACCCCTGCTTTTAGGCGTCGGTAGTACTAGTAGATATTAATATACTTTAGCTCTAGCTTTCCTTCTAAAAGTCGCAATTTATATAGCTTCCTAATATATAGAATGCCTCTTAAGCTATAGGTAAGACTAGAGCAATTATAAAAAGGTTAATCTTCTACTTTTAGAGCTAATAAGTAGTCCTACTTATAGATTATCTACATATATAGCTCTAAGATATAAGGCTCTATATATTAGAAGATCTTATAATTATACTAGACTTGATAGAAGGTTGCTTATTAGGCCTACTTTGCCTTAATCGTCTGATGCTAATTAGTCTAGAAGAGGATTAGCTTCTTAAAAATAGTAGCCAAGTCGCCTATAGAGACTTAGATATAGGACTTTATTACTATATATAGACCTTTAAGTCAGGAGGAGGTTTTATTACTAGTATTAAAGTAAGAATCAACCTAGTAGGAAACTAATTTCTCTTACTATTTAAGCTATCTAAGATAATATAATTAAGTTCTAGAAGGCTACCTCCTAAAGCATAAAAACTGCCCTTTTCTCTTAGAGTAATCAGGAATCGATTTAGAGCTAATTAGCTGCTCCTATTAGTCTAAAAACTCTTAATACTTAGAGTCTAGTAGCTAGAACTCCTACTTTTCGTCCTATTTAAGGGCTAAGAAGAACTTCTTTATCTTTAGCTTTATATTCTCTATCATATACTATTAGTATAGGATATACTTAGAATTTAGAAAATAATTAATAATACTATTAATTAGAGACTTCTAATAGTTATTAATAATAGTCTAAAGCTTCTTGATTTATGCCTTATTAAGGATACGCTATAGCTATCTTATAGCCTAGTTATAATCTTCATTTGTCTTATTATAGAAGAAGTAGATAGCAATTTATAAGGTTATATTATTATTAGTAATACTTCTAATATTAAGTAATAGTATTAAAAATCGGTTTATCTTATAGGTATAGTCTATTAAGAGAATGTTAAGGTTCTTCTACTATAGGTTTACTACCTCTTTATAGATAAAGAAGAGCCTAGTCAGGTGACCCTTCTTATCCTACTTAAATTTCAGGTGAAAACTATTACTTTTAAGCTAATATAAGAGCTATTAGATTAGAGACATCCTATTAAAGTAATTATTCCTATTGCCTTAGATTATATTAGAGATATCCTTTATATTTAGCGTGTATTTAGGCTTGTCAGGTCTATAGCTATTTAGGTGATTAAGGATAATTTTAAGGGAATCCCTATTATTAGACTATACTATAATCTACTAAATAGCCTTAGGATTAAGGATTTAGTAATAGTAGGTAGAAAGTACTAATAAGGCATTAAGGCTATAATTATGATAGTTGTATCTTATGATAATAGACTATAGATCTCTTTCATTCTTCTCCTATCTCTCTATATTGAATTTATAGGAGTATCTTATCTTTTTAGAAGGTTTCCTTCTACTCCTTTTTACTAGTAGGCTAGCTATTTTATTCCTAGAATTAGTCTTTCTACTCTTCTCATATTCCTAGTATTTAATATTATCTTTTCTAAAAGAGGAAAAGCCTTTCTCTTCAAATCTAGTATCTTAGGCCTATTTATTAAAGGCTTCTATAGTATCTTTAAAGCTATTAAAGAGAATCTAATTATCTAGGAAAGAAGTATTATACTTAGTAAGAATAGGAGCTTCATCTAGTAGTAGTAGATATTCTATAGATAAGTCTAAATCGTATTAAGTAGGATTAAAGGTAGGAAGTTCTACTTAGGGATTAACTACTATAGCTTTAGCTATAGCTAAAGTATATGCAGCTTGCTAGTACTTAATATAATCATCAGGAATAGTATAGCTAGGTGAGGGAGAAGGTAAGAGCCAATAAGGTTAAGCCTTAGACTAGGCCTCAGGCTAGGCCTTAGGCTAGGAGGGGCAGTTAGGTAAGGCGTATATGATATAGAGTAAGTATAGTAGTAAGGTATCATATAAGAGTCTAAATAGCTTCAATTATAATCAAAAAATACGAATTATATGTTAAGGCCAAGTATGCTAAGTACTTGCATGAAGCTGCGGATTTAGGTACATTCGCCTACTAAAAGCGTGCAGAAACTAGCAAGGGAGGCTTAGGCGAGTCCTCGATTTAGCTATCGTAGACCTCGATTTAGCAATAGTCAATATCAACGTCCTGTCAAGCTAGGAAACTTCGAAAATAGGAATGCACCTATTTTTACGGAGTAGTATTTGTTTGCTCTTGAATACTATACAAGCGTCTGTATAGGAACAAGTAGTTCTTACCTAGATGTCTATTATGCTTCAAGAAAGCATGTCCCTGCTAGCCTGCTAAAGCATAGCAGCAAGCAGCCTTTTCTATTTCCAGGAGTGAAAGTAGGCATGTCGAGAAATCACGTGAGGATACCAATCTATTGCTATTGCTTCGAGGCTTTCAAATGCTAAAGGTCTTTCTCTCTATAACTTTGCAATAGACCGACAAGTCTTCTTAGTACTCGCAAGCTCGTACTAGAAGGGCCTCGGGTAGATTAAGCGTCTTTTATCACATATCTAGATCTATAAAGGGTTAAAATCTAAATCTATAAAGGGGTAAAGTCTAAAATGTAGCTATAATAGCATAATAGTATAAAGATAATAGTAAATAATAACTTATAAAAGTGAATAGAACTATACTAGACTATAAGTATAATTCCTAATTTAGTAAAATTAGGTAGGTATATCTACTTTTCTTTTAATCTATTTTTACTTCTTCTTTCCTTTCTTTTTAGTAGCCTCTAAATAATCAACTATATATATTATAGACTATGTACATATATACTATATATAGCTAATAGTCTATAGGATATCAAGCTTTATATCTATCAACCCGCCTACTAGGCCTGCAACTACTACTACTACTACTACTTTGCCTAGTCCTATAACTACTACTACTACTACTACTACTACTACTACTTTGCCTATTCTGCCTCTTACAAATATAAGTTCTACTATCTTAAATTATAGATTCTAGACCTATAACTAATAGTATATAGCCTACTATCATAGCTATCCTACCTATGCTTCCTGGCTACTAATCCGTTATAGTAGCTAGCCTACTAGCTCTTCTTCTACTCTACTAACCTAAACCTCGCCCTAGCTATAATATTACTATAGCCTATAGCTTAAACTTTAAGGTATAGCTTAGCTAGGCAGCTAGTCAAGTTATATCTTAGGTATATAAGTATTATATAAGTAGTAGTAGTCGCTAGACCTTATATATTATGACCTTAAGCTATTTTAGAGAAAGTTATACTAACTGCTACTATAATAGTAAAGAAAGTTACTATTTATTCTATAAGTTAACTATTCATTTTCTCTTAAGTTTATAAACTACTATTAATATATTATAGCTTCTAAGCCTTGCTTCTATCTTTATAAGTCTTCTTGCTACTACTACTACTACTATACTAGCTCTTTCTAGCTAACCTTTAGGCTATTGCTCTTATTATACTATCCTAGCTATACTTAATAAGTACTCCCTCTAATCTCTATTACTATTACTACTACTACTATCTCCTACTTGCCTTAAAGAGCCTTCTTATAAATCTCGCTACTTAGACCTAGTTGCTCCCTATTCTTATATATCTACCTAGGTTGCTCCTAGTAGACCCTAAGTCTATAAGTACTTCCTAATTAATCCTTTATATGTTTTATAGACGATTCTAACCTAATATAAGCTTGCTATACTACTATTTAGCTACTATATATGCCTACTGCTTTATAGTTCTATTTAGGAAGTTAGTAGAGCTATATAAGAAAGAAATAGAAATAGAAAAAGAAAAGGAGAAAAAGATCTAAAAGGTAAAAGAGTTAGAGCTAGAACTAGAGCTAAAGGTGAGATAGAGATAGTTACTAAGCGTAGAGTTATAAATCCTATCAAAGGTCCTTTATTTAAGGGTATATAATAGATAAGAATAAAAAGTAAATAATACTTATAAAAGAGTATACTATGTGAGAAAACCTAAGTATTAAAGATCCTATAATACTTCTAGCTAGACTATATTAGCAATTATCTCTTTATCTAGAAGAAGAAGAATCTATAGACTATCTATAGAAGATACCTATAAGACTACTATATAAAACTATTTATAAGAGAAAACCTATATCTATAAATCTACTCTAACTATATTAAAAGACTACCCTTAGGCCTTATTAATAGTTATTATAAAGCAAATGCAGACTAGAAACTACTTATAAGTTAATATAAAGGTAAGTTCCTTCTTGCCTAAAGAGAGTTTAATCTAGGGAATTATCTATAACTCTCTATTAAAGTCCCCCTTTAATAGATAACCTTTAATGTAATAGTTCTATAGCTTTATAATAACTATCTAAGACCTATTATAAAGACCTTCCTTTAGATTAAGATTCTATAAAAGTATTATAAATATACTAACCTTTAAGCTTAGCTAAGAAAGAAGTAGAGATAAAAGATTAATACTCTATAAGTACTTAGCTAGAAGCTTTATAATCTTCTCCTCCTTAGCTAAATCTATTATCTTAACTAAATTATAGGTCTACAACTAGCTAGGAAAGCAGTCTAAGATAATCAAATTCAATTCTACTATAAACTAGTTAAGAGGTAAAAGAAGAATACAATTATAGAAAGGAGATTTAGTAGTAAGCAGGTAAAAGAGTAGCTTATCTAAATATACTATATAGATTAGGTCTATTATTATAGATGTCTATAAGATATAATTAGAGATCTCTACCTTACTATTTAACGTAGGCATATAAGAGAGCTTACTAATCTACTATATAAAGCCCTAATCCTATAGGCTAGTTGTATTCTAGACCTATATGTTTATCTATAAGTATAGATAGTAAAGTTTTAGCTAGATAAATAAGTACTATAGTAAAGCCTTTATAATATCAGCCTATAAGCCTTATAGAATAACTAGTAAGATCTATACAAAATCCCTCTTAAGTAGAATAGGAACGCTACTAAAAAGTAAATCATCTATAATAGATTATAAATCGATAAAAAGGTAGTATATAACCTTAAAATAGTACTTATATTATATTAGTACCTTATCTTAGATAATTAGATTAACCTTCTTTAGTTTTATAGCTTATAGGCTTAACTTAGAAATAGAACTAATAGATGACTTATTTAGATTAATAAGAATCTTAAATGTAAAATAGGAAGTCTATCTATTTAGGAGAAGTAATACTATAATACCTATAAAAGCTATATAAAGTACCCGTTTCTCCTAATTATAAAAGTAGTAATAAAAGGTCTTATAAAGGAAGGTCTTCCTAGTTCTACTAAGTCCTTAAAGGTAGAAGTAGGCCGTTTGCAAGTTATTTATAATAGCCTAAGTGATTATCTAAAAGTATGCTTACTAATCTACATTTAGCTATACTTATATCTTAGCTACTAGGCGTTAGTTTATAGCCTACTACTCCTACGTGATTATATTCTAGTTTAGGGCTAACTAATTAAAGACATTTTCTAGAAGGCTAATATCTATAAGAAAGCGCTATAGGTCTATAAGGCTATTTATAATAGACTATAGACTATAGTTAGACTCTAGATTTATAAGAACTAAGAGGAAAGAGACATATATATATTAAAGGTAGTAAAGCAAATCTTTATAAAAAGAAATATAATAGTAGGTCTAGATAGCTAATAGGTTAGCAATTAGGTTCTAGCAAAGGCCTATTAAGAAAAGGGTCTATAAACTCTATCTAGAAGTAAAGACAACTGCTTTATCAAAGTAGTTATACTACTTTAGATCATTTTCAGCTAGCCTATAGGCGATATAGGCTGTATAGTATATTAGGTAATAGATACTATCTATAAAATATAGGTCCTTAAAAGACTAGGGCCTACGAACTTTAGTTAAGAGTAGCTATAAGTAGAACTACTTGCCTAAAATCGGACTATAATGATATATATGACTAATCTTTATACTTATACTTCGCTAATATAGCTCTTATAGATGCGCCTTATCATCCTATATAGATTAACCTAGGAACTTTATATATAAGTACTACTAGCTATCTATAAACTATTTATTATAAAAGAAGAATACTATTAGCTTTATCTAGAACTATTTAAGCTTAGCTATAAGCTATATAGGCGTTAAATCAGGCGTAAAGTAAACTACCTACTTTCTAGAAAGGTGAACTAGAAGGTACTTAATAGGTAGAAACTACTTATATATATAATATTTAAAGATCTGCTAAACTACTTCTAAAGGCCTAATATACTACCTAGAGATATAATAGGTGATCTTATCATTTATAGTACTAACTATAGCTATAGTATAATCTATGCCCTTATAGACATACTTATAGATATACTTAATAGCTTAAACTATAATATATATCTTAATATTTAGATAATAGCTATATTTCTAGAAAAGCTATAAGTTATATAGAATAACCTAGCAGTTATTAAGCGTAACTATTTCACCTAGGTAGTTTAGCTTTAAGATTATAATAGTATTACTATTATCCTAGTAGTAGTATTATAGATAACTATCTTTATAGATAACTATCTTAGGTGAAAACGGCTTTAGGAAGCCTTTACTATAAACTAATAGACTATTAGAAGACAAACGGACTATATATAGAGCATTAGGATTATGCTCCCTATATAGTCTATGAATCATATAGCCTATAACTGCCTCGTAGAGCCTAGGACCTATTTCTACTAGAAGAAGCTTAGTGCAAATAACCTTATTAACCTATTTAGCTATAATAAAAGGCGCCTTAGCTGTAAGCTAAAGAAGAGTATACATATAAGGTAGACTATGCTTCTAGTACTCAACTAAGTATATATAAGCCTAATATAGACTAAGAATACCTGCCTTAAGATCTATAAGAAATGCTATAAACTTTAAATAAAAGATCTAAGTAATTAGGTCTAGGTGATTAGTTAATTACTAACCTAGAAGTAGATTCTTAGTTATCTCTTTCTAGTAGAGATTAGCTATAAACGTAAGAAAGAAGGTTAGCGTCTTATAATATTATATAATAGCTATCAAGTCTTAGAATAGCTACTACATAAAGTAGTCGCTACTTATAAAGCATAATAGTAGTATAACCTAATAGCCTAACTAACTAGCATTAAGATCTATAGCTACTAACTAGTTCTATAGCCTATTATAAACGTCCGCGTAGACCTAATCCTAATAATTATAAAGCTAGTCTAGTTCTATAGCCTTATAAGAAGCAAATGCATTTATATAATACTATTAAAAGAGATAGCTAGTATAGAAAAGGGGCGAGAATTCCTACTTATAGATATAGAGATAGAAGTAGTAAAAGGAGCGCTACTTAAGATAGGTCTTCTTCTACTAATACTAATTAGACTATAAGTATATATTATAATACTAACTATAATCGCTATTTAAAAAGAGAAGGATATAATAAAGAGGCATATATATAGTATACATTAGGCTAATATAGTTTAGTAGCTACTTATTTCTATAAGGGTTATAGACTATAAGAATAATATCCTAATAGGAGGTATTTATATACTTATCTAATAGAATCGTAATAACCTTATTACTAGTTAGTAGGTTCTCCTAGTAATAGTTAGCCTTAATGTCTATAACTAGACGTATTTATAGATTAATTGCAAGCTAAAACTAGCTACTAGTAAGCTTAGCTAAGTGCTTATAAGTAGTTTAATAAAGTAGTAGAAAAGGATTATATTCTATAAGTATATATAAAAGCTTAAGTAGAATCATCTAATTAAGATATAGGTATTAGTCTATTTATATATCTATAGCATATATTAAATTGTAAAAGAAAAGCTATATAAAAGTAAGCGTAGTACTATTTTCTAGCTATAACGGGCCTTATAGATAAAAAAGCTTACTATAAATCTAAAAGTACTTAATTCTTCCTTAGAGACTAATCTGCTTATCCTAATTATAGCTAACTAATATAAATGCTAGAACGGAATTATACTAATAGATATTAGTCTAGAAGTTGTATGCCTATATTATTTAGTCTATAAAAAGTGCCTATAACTTGTATAGGGAAGGCTATAACTATAGTAGCTCTCTATCTCTAAGTATATAGCATAAAGAGAACTACTTATCCTATATCTACTTGCTTCTCTAGTAGACTACCTAGTAGTATTTACATTCCTTTATAAAAGGACTAATATAGTACTCTAGTAGTAGAAAGTCGAAATTTAATATAAATACTATAGGAGAATAGATAGCTGCCTATTTAGCATTCTTATGATTCCTTCTTATCTATTCCCTTTATACTACTTAAATTTCCTTACTCCTTACTACTTAGGCAGCTATATATTCCTTTAAAGGGAGGTTAGGGTTAATTTATAGACGCCTAATAGGCTATACGTTATCTATATTTAATTCCCCTTTCTTTCTAACTATTTATATCTAGCCTAATCAAGTCTAATAGATATTTAGGTCTATATTTGAAATCTACTACTACTACTAGTAGTCCTATAGATAGAAATTAGTTAGTAAAAGCTAGTAAAAGAAAGAGAGAGCATATATATGATACTATATATATATTATATATCAACTACCTCTTAGCTATAAAGAGAAGTTTATAGTAAGGCATATCTAATTATAGCAAGTATACTATTAAGTAGGAGAAGAATCTATATCTATATAAATAAATAGTAAAGAAATAAAGAAAAGAGAGGAAGAGAAGAAAAGAGGAAGAAAGGAAAAGAAGGTAAAATAAAAAAGATATAAGGCTTATAAAATTAAAGGCCTATACTATAGGTCTAAGCTAAAGATACCTAGTATAGATTATAGATAGAGAATTTTAATAGATTATAATATACTAGTACTTAGGCTACCTATAAGATATAAACCTAGTATTAAACTACCTATAAGATATTAAAGATAAAAACAATTAAAAGAGAAGAAGAGAAGAAGGCATTATATACTATATTATAATAAAAATAGGAGGGCCCTACTTTAGGGGATTAGATAGATTTCTAATAGTCCGTTTTCCTCTGATAGCTCCGACTCTAATCACACCCCTGTAGTAAAACTCGGGACCACTCCAGCTCTATATACTGCATTATATAGACTATTTCTACTTTGGCCTCGAAGGAGAAAGAAATGAATACAAAAGATAGATGGAAGTCATGTGGATGACATCATCGCAAGAAATACAGAGATAGGCTCAAATAACCCCTCTACTGTATGAGGGGGGAGCTCTTGGCATACCTCAAGGACGCTCGATCTCATGAGCCTCAACAAAGCTACCTTACCTATCTTATATGATGATAGACCTTCGGCCTATACACCGCCAATAATATTACATAATAAAGTTTTTTAAATTTTTTAATAATAGTATCTTTAAATTTAATTTAAATTACTATAATTATTATCTTA
>QGMI01000052.1:0-84137 GCA_007821535.1 Lachnellula occidentalis | reverse complement strand
AGCAGACTCACTCCAGGGTCCAGGCCAATGAGACCAACGAATCAGAATCTACGGAGGATCTCAGGAACAAGTAAAACAGCCCACTCACTGCCTTACTGTAATAAACGCCTCATGTGGCAGCTCTCGAGCATCCTGCTTTTGAGTGGCTGTGGTCTGCTGACAAAGCAAGTGGTAGCATCAGCCCACCACTTCGACTTCATATGAGACTTCACCCAATTCGACGTCGTTCCAACATCTAACCATCTGAACAGCGGTTGAGCGGCCCAAGATTAATCATAGCCCAAGTAAAGAGCCCAATCGAGACTATCTGTGGCTGAAAGAGAAGGATAAGGATGTGCATCCATCCACGTGTTCCAGCTGCATGGACTGGCCATCACCCAAGCACCTCCTCCCCCTCACCATTCATGCAAAATGCCCTGCCTACACCCCGCTCTTGCCAGTAGCAACTGTGTGTGGCGTTAGTCATGCCTTCACATGAGATATATAAAAGGCTTGCCTATTCCCATAATCTTTATTATCAAGACCCGAAATATACCTACTCAACAACTAACCACAATCCGAAACAAACCCCCCATAAACACCACCACCACCCTCATCACCGCACCCCACAATGGCAACCGCCGAAACCGTAAACCTAGGCCCAGCCCACCCCCCCAAGTAAACCCAACCCCCTCTCTCCATAACCCCAATCCCGCGACTAACAAGCACAGAGCCGACTCCATCGAAGTCTTCGACAAGATCCATGTAGATCTCAAGAAAGCACTCCAACACAAGCGTCACGATGCCATGAGTACGTACGCCCAAGCCGCCAGCTCAGCAATTCCCTCTTTACCAAACCAAACCAATCCAACCAAACAAACCACTCTCTTAACTCCAACTAACTTACTTATGTTTTGCGCAGAACACGAACCCCAATACTTTCAAGCAGTGTCTAATCTAAGCGACCAGCAACTCACGAATTTCTCCTGTGAGTCTGCCCAGCCATCTGCCTTTAACCCTAGCTTTCATTGTATTTTTGCATTTCTGTTTTGAGGATATATATACTGATGTGATGATTCACAGCCGATGACCTAAAAGAAGTCCGCGTTGCAACCACAGCATACGGTAAACATATCCTCGGCAAAGTCCTGATCCCAGATTCAGACCCCATGCATTCGTTCCCCGAGAAGTAAGTACAGTGTCCCTTTCTCCCTCTTCTTAACTCCTGTCTCGTCGAAAATCTATTTCCAACCCAAAGTCGAGTAAAGTAAAGGAAGTTAAAGAAAAGGAAATGCTTTGATTTAACTGATTTATATTAACGTTATGTTTATAGGCCAAGTGACGCATACTTCATGTTCCGCGCTTTCGTCCCGGGCGATGCAGATACGGCTACTCTCCATTCTATAAGGATGGATGAGGAAGAGAGGCCGGATGGAGATAAAGTGTTCAAGGCTATTTATCACCAGAATGATCCGATTGTGTGGTTTGATATTTGAGAGATGGATGGACTGTTATGGTATTTCAATGGAATGAATGAATGGGCGTTTAAGGGGGAGAGTCACACTCACGTAGATGAAATGGATGTGGGATCAAGAGGCAGGCAAATAATTGGCTGGGTATGAAATCGACTTTTATTTTACTAGGTGGGTAGCAATGGCAAATATGAGAGAGATCTATTCTACACCGAAATCCTCATCCTCGTCATTGTCAATCATCGCAGCGTAATCGTCCATCGAAGCAAAGGTAGGCAAGCTCTTCATCTTGCGCTTCCGGCTCCTGCTCGTATCCTTCTCCGTGCTCTCCTCTGCTGGCTTGGCAGTCTGCAGCTCCTTTGCAAAGAGCTCCGCCTCGTCCTCGCCATCTGAGCCCTCTTCAATCTCACTGCCGGATTCGAGGTCTTCTGCAAAAGCACCGTCCTCGTCTGAAGAGCCATCCTGTGCATCGTCGGCCACAGGAACACCACTCTCTGCTTCGTCGCCGTCGGACTCGATGTCGACTTCCTCGCCACCGCTAGACTCGACATCAACCCCACCATCAGACTCGGACATTGAATCCATATCCTCATCGTCGAAATCCAACATCTCTTCATCCCCATCACTTCCGCCCTCCACTTCAGGCCGACTCTCCACAAGCGCCTGCCAAATCTCATCCTCGTCGTTGTCCTCTTCTCCCTCCTCCCCATCACCCTTCTTCGCTGGTTTCTTCTTCCTATCCGTCTTACCTTTGCCGACCTGCGTGAAGTATTTATGGAAAAACACTTCGTCAACAGCCACATCTTCGGCCTTCTTCCGCCAGAACGACTCGCTATTGACAGGCTGAACAGAACCTTGATTGGTCTTATTAGATAGCAGAATTCCCTTGTTGTCACCACCCGCCAGAGGCTGCATGATGGAACTACCACGCGGCCCAGCAGTCGCTGTCTTCGCATTGCGGTATACGAAGCGGTCGAGGAAGGCGGCGAGCGTGTGAGATGTGAGATCTGGTTTCGGGGGCAGGGTTTCGTTGTTGACGAGGCGCGAAGCGAAGAGTGAGACCGAGGGGTGGAAGTGCACGAGGAAGGGAATGGATTCCCAGAGACAGCTCTTGTCGGCATTGCTATGCTCGGGGTCGCGTTTCCGGCCATCGTATAGATCAGCGAACTTGGATGGTTTTGTCGGTTGGATCACGGCGTCTTCGTCGTCAGAAACGACGTCGCGGAAAGTTTCTTCTTCGTCTTCGTCGGCTGTTTCGGGGTCATTGATGAGGGATTTCAGGCCCGGGAAGGTGGTTTCGAGTTCTTTTATGAGGTAGATTACACCGCAGATGAAGGGGGGTTGGTGGAGGGTGACGATTTGTAGGAGTCTTTTGGCGAATGCCTTTACTCGCCTGATGTTGAGGTCGGATCTCAGAGCTCGGAATAGGAGGTTGAGGTATAAGGCGTGCTTGGAGGATGTGACGAGTCGGGGGTCAAGTAGTGATTCGTAGAGAGTTCTGTAGAATCTGTCTGTTGCGAGGTGCTTGGAAGTGGAAAGCTGCTCTATCAGCATAAGAGCCTGGATACTGGTGTTGAAGTTTGAAGAGTGTGTAATCCTGAACAGGGTATCCATGTGCTTCTCGAGACTACAAATCATTAGTAAACCCTCTGCAAAAGACTTGTTTCAGCTTACCTATGATCATCAGACTTCGAAAATGGAAATGCACGATTCACACCCGTCAGGACCGCCGATATCATCTTTTCGGTGGTCTCTTCGCTGGTCAATTTAGCCTCCTCTTCTTTGGCAGCCTTTGCTTTCGCCTTTTTCCCTCCCTCTGCTCCTCCACCTTGGACTTGACCCTTTTTATTCATCACGGGGCCAGCTTGAACTGATTTTGGCTCGGGTTTCTTCAGCAGAGACACAAAGAGCTCGAAATAAATATCAAGTAGCTTTTTGGCAACCTCTTCCTCCTTCCCACTCAAGATGGTTTGGTTCAGAGTGTTGATGGCGAAGTATTTTGCGTGTGAGCTTTGCCCTGGGCGGAGTAATAGCTCACTCTCTATCGACCGAACGATGATTGGCTTCATCAGAGGATGGGAGGTTTGTAACTGAAGGAGTAGGTGAGATGTCCGGGAGGATATTTTCTTCTCCGGATCTCCAAGTTTGTTGACCAAAAGTCGAAGCAAATTTGCCTCTTGTTCGGGTTTCTCTTTCAAAAGTTCATAGACGTAAGATACAGCTCTTGATCGAGCGTACTCCACTTCATCATTGCACCATCCCTCCAAGACCTTGAGCATGTCAAAGTAAGAGTCCTTCAGCCAATCCTCATAGGCCCAAGAGACCAAATGTGCCTTGGTTATGTCACCTGGTAGTCTTTGGGCAGAATTCCAATTGAAGATAGTATCCTCTTGTAATGTAGCAAGCAACCCTGGCTGATTGGCAAATGACCGGAGGCGTCGATCCGCTGGTAATACGACACCATTTCCAAGCAAATCCTTCAAAGCACCTAATGCATTAACAGCCTGTCCTCTACTTCGTTTCTTTGCCAAAGTCAACAAACTTTCGAAAGACTGTTTGGTATGAATGGGTGATTCTTGAACGACCAATGTCAATGCAGACACTTTATCAGATAATGTACCGGATGACATAATCGTAGCCAAAAATCGATGAGATGAGGTAGATGACATATGTTTCGAAGCGTAGAGATTGCTATCTTGTTCGAGGAGAGACTTAGCGTAAGCCTTCAAATTTGTTATAGCACTGCTGTATTTTGCGGTACTATTGAAAAGTATCTTTCCCGACGGTAGTGGAGGCAAAGAGGCAGCATGCCAATCTGGTCTTGCTTCAAAAATCTAGCTGAAATCAGTCAGTCTAATCGTTCAATTGGCAAGGTTACTTACCAGACGATTTGGGTCGTTTGACTCGGGCGCTTTTAGAGCCGGGGCAGCCTTCTCTTTGGCTGGCTTTGACTGCGCAGGTTTTTCAGATGCTTCGGACTCTGATGCCTCCTCCCAGCTCTCTTCACCTTCCTCATCCACTTCCTCCTCAGACTCATCGGCGTCCCCACCAGCTTGTCCCTCGATACCAAGGCTAGCAACAAATTTTGCTAGTTCCTTTTTCAATGACTTGTCTGGAGGAGCATCTGGGCTCTGGTTGTCTTCATCCGAATCCGCATCTGCCACGAGATCCAAGTCCTCCTTGGTTCCATCCAAAGCCAGTATTTCTTGTAGCAGTGCTTCTCTCTCCGCAGTTTTGTCCCCAGGTGTGCTGCTCGACTGTTGCTTCTGACCATTCGCTTTGCCATTGGTTTTGGGCTTCCCGTGCGCGTCTCGTTTTGTGCCTCTTGCAGCCTCTGGTGCATTCGATTTCTTAGGTTCTGCCACTCCATTGCTGGATTTCCCTTTTTTCTGTTTCGTAGTTGGTACATCCGCTGCCTTTTGAGGCTCGCCATTTCCAAGCCCTTGGTCAATCTTCGTAGTCAAGGCCAATAGCGCATTCTCATCGAAGCTGGGAATTTTGTCGCCATCTGAACCTGCTGCCTTTGCGCCTTTTGCGCTTTTCGATTTCTTGGCCATCTTTGCTGAATCCTGCGATACTGTTCGATATTGGTGCTGGAGTTGAAATATTGAAAGGAAATTTTCCAAAACTCGATAAGATAACAATTTTTGGCGGATAAAAGTGGATCCGCAAATATCTCCTAAGATGCGGGATGCGTCCCAATAGCTAGCTTGATATTTCAGCAGATCCAGTATACGTTCCTATACATCATCCAATTGACACTTATTAAGCTGCAAATAGAACTGTCATGTTGAGCTATGGTTACGGCTTTTCAGCTTCCAACGACCTCTTGAATCACATACAATGAGGTATACAACTATCACCCCCTTTCCGGCCTCTCTTCGACCTAGAGCTACGCGATTGAGCACATGCTGCTTTGCAAATACTGCAGTATGGGCTGTCCCGAGACCATATGAGCGTTTCCAGACTCGACATGCACACTCATCACCACTAGGGACTGATGTATGTCTGCCAACCACTTCTTCCTTTCAGGGTCACGTGGCATTCTAACTCCCTGTAGAATGACGGACGGTCTCGACTTTCAAGATTATGGGCTCCGTCTGGAGGGATTTCGCCAACTGCAGAAGAAGGTCAGAAACGGAGTCCCTCTTCACTACTACATTCGTGCTGACTTCCAATCTAGACTCTCACTCGATGCTCATTCGTGCCGGCTTCCTACGGCAGGTTGGTAACCAGCTCCATGATCTCTTCTCGTACTAAGGCCCTTTACTTAGGCACATTCTGGGTTATTTCATATGCTACCATTAGGCCAGCGTGTTCAGAAGAAACTGGAAGCTCTTATAGACAAACATATGTCCACGCTTAGTAGGAATGTCAGCCCATTGGCTCTGCAACGACTGACGAATGCCAGATGCTTCAAAGTTGGATCTCTCTTCAATATCTTCCGAGTCACTTTGGGAAAGGAGTGGCCGCTTAAAATCTATCGGATCTGAAGTATGAACAGTCAACCTTCATAGCAGATGTTGCTAACTTTCCAGCTCTTCCGGTTCCGAGACAGAAAAGACACCGGCTATCTCCTCTCTCCAACGCACGAAGAAGAAATCACTACTTTGGTTACAAGTACGACGACATCTTATAAAGATCTTCCAGTACGCGTTTACCAAATTTGTAGGTGTTTTCCCCGTTCCTGGAATGAAGACTAACTTCGTCGTAGCACGAAAATACCGCGACGAATTAAGACCTAGGCACGGGCTTCTGCGTTCTCGAGAGTTCATCATGAAAGATCTATATACCTTCGACTATAGTTCACCGCAAGCTCTGTCGACTTATAATCAAGTTCGAGAGGCGTATGCTCGTCTTTTTGATGAGCTGAAAATTCCCTATTTAGTGGCCGAAGCCGATTCGGGCGACATGGGTGGCAACTTGAGCCATGAGTTTCATTTTCCAACAGCAAAAGGTGAAGATCATGTTATAAGTTGTACCAATTGCGAATATGTGGCCAACGAGGAGCTGGCGGAAGGCCCAGTCTTACCCTCTGAATCTACGGAAAACGACACTGGACCACTCGCGGACGTTTCTACCATCGCCAGCGCGGAGGCTGAGGCTCTGAAACAGCTTTCTTCGTGGCAAGGTATATCTAAGGATAGATCCACGCTGTTTACTGTCTTTTTCATGCCTTCGGCGTTATCTTCTTCCAATCCAGCCTCGGATGTTGCCGATGGACGAGAGGTCAATGTTCATGCCATCAAAGCTGCATTTCCAGAGATCGACAACTCCGTCGAAAATCCGCTGGATCTTTGGATTGAATCAGATCCGCATCCGGAAAACAACGCAGCTCCTGCTCGGCCGCGGCAACATCTGAACATATTGGATGGCAGCATATCCGACTCTCTACGGAAGACATTCGCCGAGGGGACAATTATCTTGTCAAAAGACCCTTCAGCAACGCTGGGCTCTCCCCACCAGCTTAAATATCTCGGTCAACATCCAGTCACCGGAGAACCTTTCAACTTACTGCGAGTCAAAAATGGCGACCGCTGTCCTCGGTGCTTGGAAGGTCATGTAAAGATCAATAAAGCAATCGAGCTTGGCCATACCTTTCATCTCGGCTCACGATACACCAAACAACTAGAAGGGCACGTCACCGTTCCATACGAGATCATCAAGAATCAAGAGGCAGATTTTGAATTCTTGCCCACTGTGAAAGAGTCAAGTTCTGGTCGCCAAGTTGTCATTCAGATGGGATGTCATGGGATTGGTGTCTCTCGAATGATTGGAGCGGTTGCAGATACTCTCGCAGACAAAAATGGGCTTAACTGGCCTCGTATCATGGCCCCATTCGAGGCCATCGTCGTCGCCAATAAGTCTGGCGAGGAAGGCACTTCAGATGTTTACGACGCTATATCCCAAGGTCAATCATCCGGAGGCACTGCTATCGACCTTGTATTGGATGATCGAGCCAAACCGTTTGCTTGGAAGATGAAAGATGCGGACTTGGTTGGCTACCCAGTAATTGTTGTTGTGGGGAGAAGATGGGCAGCCGAGAGGATATGTGAGGTGCAGTGTCGAAGATTGAAGCTCAAGGAGGATGTTCACATTGCAGACCTGTCGAACCATGTGAGGTCTCTGCTGGAGCGCCTATAATCACTGTAATTTATTGTAAAAAGAGGAATGAGTAAGTTTACAAACACCTCATTTAGATGCTTGGATTCGAGTTAACCGATTCGCAACCTTTTTGAACAGAAATCTCATCTCTAAAGAGCAACCACTGATGTATAAATTTACCATCCGGCACTGTATGTGTACCAGGCGTTAAGCAGGGCGGAAATATTGAAGGTCAATATATATGGACCTTTTTCTTGCCATGAGGAAGCTTGTACTAATAGGGGAATCGGAGTTGGATCTACGATGCATATATCGTGGATCTTGCAGGCATTTCAAAGTGTGGAGCAATGATACATTTGATCTTGCTGATGCCATAAGTATGAGCTTGTATTCAGACGATAGCTAAACGTATACTTTGTGCTGCGGGACACTGTCTGTGCTAGGGTCTAGCTCTTCTGCCTAAATCTGTATGTTATGAAAGCCAAGGAACTATGGCATCTTAACTTCCGGCTATTGCCATCAATGTACCGCCAGTCAATGCGTATGGCGAATGAACCCGAGTAAGGTTCTTGGCTGAGAAAGTGTTCTCACCGGAGACTCTCCTGTGATTACTCTGTACTTGGTTCTCATATTAGTATCATCAGCATTCTAGATTTCATTTACCTCATCCTGAACCGCCGAAAAATAAGCAAACAAGGAGTTTCATTAATGTCTAGCAAATGAGTTCCAGCGTATCTGTTTACTTGTGTTTGGACATGATGGTTTTCCTCCCACTGGAATGTATGCTACTTACTCACAATCTTTTGGCTTCAGCGTAACAAACTTGGAGGCTAACATTTCGATGAAATAAAGACACATAATGAACCACTACGACTGATATAGTCTGACACATCAGTTGAATTTACTCTGACTAGTTTCGATTGGTATCCACTTTTGAAGTGTTAAGGGGGGCGACTCGTTAAATATTGGAGCGTTCCACGTGATATGAAAGGAATCAAAAATATAGATCCTCTATACATGCATTAAGACGGCTTTCGAGATCACAGCAGTATCACTCAATCATGCTACAAAGGAATGCTGGTATGCCAGGATCTCCCAACCGCTATTCACACGAAAGCACACCGCGGAACACATCTCAGGCATTTCTACAAACAACAGGCACTTGGTGAATATCCTCAACCCACTAACGCATTATGACTTCTATCGCCCTAGTTGAAAACTTGTTGGAAAAATTTCCCGCCTTAAAGAGCCTTTCTTAACGCGCGTATTTCTCTCCTTCGATATTCAATCCTTACTCCAACATCATGGGTAACCATCTTCTCAGCAGCGCACCCAAAACAACGGCAGCTCCGATGGAATCTTCCTATTCCCCAACAGTCCCTCCTCCATCTCCATCCATCTCTGAGGTTGCACCTGGGTTGCTGTTAGGTGGGCATATTTCACAGCCGCAAGTCATGCCAACACACAATAAACACCACATCACCTCGGTCCTATCCCTTATTGGCAGAAATCAGCACTCTTGGCACCAAAAGGCATTCCGAGATTCGATTCCGTCAAGTCAACATCTGTGGATACAGTGCCAGGATGGTGCTGGTCAAGATCTGCTGAGGAGCATGGAAGAGTGTTGCGATTTTATCGATCGGTTTCTCCCAACACAAACTACAACTTCCAAAAACAGCTCCCTCGAGAATCACTCTGCCGTCCCTAATAAGGGTTCTGTCCTCGTTCATTCCGGCAAAGGTATATCTCGGTCTGCCACAATAGTCATCGCCTACCTTATGCGAAAACACCGCAAGCCGTTCAAAGAGGTATTCGAGGAGGTTAAGAGGAAGCGGCCAGAGATTAGTCCAAACCCAGAGTTCATTTTGCAGTTGGAGGTTTGGGAGAAGACTGGGTATCGGGTTTGGAGGGACAAGGTTATGGCTGTCCCGAAGCCTCAATATAGGGGATATTTGGATAGGAGGAAGACCTACCTGAAGAAAAACGGGCTATCGGACCAGGACAACTACCAAATAATGGAGTGATGATTGTGGATGGATGGTGTCTTGCTCTTTGCACGTTCAAGTCAACGTTCGCTCAAGCGTTCTTGGTTGGATTAAGCCAGAAGTGGTAGTGGATAAGGTTGTTGCTTTCTTGGTCACGGCTTCTTGGATTTGTTTGCGATTATTACTCAGCGGCTATACTTATACATGCTACTACTAGTAGCTCTTCTTATGAAACTATGTGATCTTCCAACTCTCAATTGCTGTGCCACGTTCCGTTAATAATATTACGAAGTCTTTGCAGTAATATGAGCAGAAAGGTATTAAGAATCATCATTGGAGCACTGTTGCGTTTGAACGTCGCTTTCTCGAAGAAAAGTACTCAATATGAGGTGTATTTCCCAGATCCTGTGGCTCAAGGCGCTGGTGTTTTGAATATTTGTATTTAGTTTCTTACGGAGCATCATCAGGACGTGCTACGAACAAGGTGTGACCACTTTCCACGTAACAACGACTGGGACACTCTATTTCACATTTGACTCTCAATAACCCCCTGACTGCTACCACTCTTATCCGTCCTTATTCATGGGCCTTGTCACATCTACTTGAAATGTATGCGATGGGGAAGATGGCATTGGCGTCGGCAAGCCATCATATGTCTGATTCCGGGCTCGTCGTCTGCGGACTCATCGTCTCAGAGTGACTGCCACTGGCGAGGGCAGCATCCTTGGCTGGTGTGACATTTGGCAGGTTTTCGGCTTGCTCTTGCTCTCTTGGAAATGGTATCCAGCCAGACCCCGCTGCTTGATCACCTCCAGACTAGCAATGGCTTGATCCTCGATAAGCTTAACAGCGCCCTCTTCATCATCCGGGACAGCTCTGCCCTCTCGAAGGACGTGAAGATACTCTAGGGCACTGCATAGAATGGGGATCAGCTTCACTTCTTATCAGAGGAATTTTTAAGAGTGCAGCAGGGACTGAATATCTGGCAGCTGTGGCAAGACATTCTGAACTATTGATGCCAAAAATTGGATTGGGATTGGTATACTAATTAACATACGTGTTGGCATGTTTTTCGAGGTTTATGTATCGCCTGTCTCCAACCTTTGAGATGAAGACATGGATGATGGCACGACGGTAGAGACCTGCATCGGGAGTTTCGAGGATTTTAAACATCATTTCGAGGGCTTCCAATGTGTAGCCTTCGGCAAAGACATCACAAGCCTATGAGCAAGGTTATGTGGCTGATATGTATTACTGGCAAGGATATGTACTCACCTTCTTGTACTGTAACTTGTAGAAAGCAGGAGTGTTTTGGCCAGGGCCATACTCTGGAGTAACATCATCATTCTGAGACATGATCGGGAAGAAGCTGCTTGTTTTTCCAGGGTCTTTGGTGGTGTGTGAGCTTGCGATGCTTTGCAAGTATCTATCTTCAGAATCGTTTCATGTGGGAGATACTACCACTTGCCTTTACTCACCGCAGCATGCAAACAGTACCGCATTGATCTCGCCATGAATTTTCCTTGAAGCGAGGCCTCCTGTTTTACTTTGACTTTACCTGTCTACTTTCAAGGTGTCAACACGTAAATGAATCCTACCCTTACCTCAAAGTGAACATTTTCCAACTCAGAAGATCTATTCAATCCACATTTTTAATTCCGTTTCGTACGTCTGAATCTCACTTTGATCTCAAAGTGAATTGCTTTCAACTTCAGAGATCTATTCGATCCACTTCTTTAGCCCGTCTCACCAATATTTGAAAGTGAATATCTACATTTTGAATGCTTCTAACAACCGAACCGACACATTCATCAACAACACCTTCAAAAACACAAACAACTTTACAACCGTACAATCTACAATCAGACGCCATTTCGAGTCGCTTGTATGCAGAGAGAAGAATGTCGGGAGTCAAAGGAAGCACTAGTGTGGCGAAGGAACAATCTGCAGAATCATCGGGTAGGAATGCAAAGACTGATAAGAGTCTTGAAATTTTGGTTGGGGGTGAACAGCAAGATGATACCAAGCGGAGCGACGAAGAACTGGTATGTGTTGAAATTCTACATTTTTAAACCTAACTAATTTGAATAGGCAAGATACGCAAAGCCCAAGCCCGGCTCAAAGCCCAACGCAGATCCCAGCTCCGACTTCAAGGCTATCAAAATACCACCGGCACTTGATCTTTATGATGCGCAACACCCGATGTCACCGCTGACAGAATTTGAAAGACAGTGGTTAATCGAAGAGTATAACGTATACAGGACAGACAGGACTCCCATTCCCGTACCAGAGCCCCACTCCGACCCTGACGCTTTGGTTCCACCCTCGGAAGACCCTTTTTGCGATACAGGCTTCCCTATGACCTATTTTGAAAGGCAGTATGAGATAGAGTTGTATAATCGGTATATGACAAATTACGATTTTGTTGCAGATCAAGATGCTCAGCTCGCGATGATGATCGCTGAGGAGGTAAAAGAAATCGCACCAATACCACAGAAGAGGTTGGATGCGATGCCGGCCGAGAAGGAGGCAAAGGAGATGAAGAAGTTCTGTCGAATCAGCAGAAATCAGATGCGGTGCTGGCTGAGAAGGCAGAGAAAATCGCGAGTTTGGCTGAGGTTAGGAAGAAGGAGGACGCCGAGGTAGCACAAGAAGGCAAGGCGAAGGCGGCAGAGTCTCAGGGCAACGAGTCTGGTTCTGATACATTCGAGTCCTGGGACTTTCTTGATAATGAGCTCGATTCGTAGTCTAGACGCCCGTCCACACGACTCATTCTCCTTGCTGTCCAGCCAGCTGATGACGCTCCGTTTGAGAGACTGTTAGGTGGAGAAGTCTAGACAAATTAGTTAGAGTGGAATAATTGCGATGCAGATTGTTTCTGCCAAGTGTGTTGAATTATGATTGGTCTATTGTATTATTTTGCCTTTTGTTGTTTCAGGGCGCTCTTGCTTAGGATGTGTATCAATCAGCATTGTGATTTTCCAGTCGCCATACAAAAGAAACCATCACAAGACTTATAAGAGCGTTTTGACATTGAAGGAATTAACGGCAGCGGAACATGCGGTTCGAGGTAGATGTGAAGTAGAGAAGTCCCTATTCTGGAATTGCGGAGGCGAGGTGAGAATAAGGTTTTCCGCCGAGGGGCTAGTTTTGTCTCACCTGTCCCTGTCAAAGCTCGGAAACATGTGAGCCAGAGCTACCCCTAAACGCATAGTAGCCAAATGTGCGAGCGAGAGGAATGTCTTGTTTTCAGCTAGACTAATTCAAGGCGTATACAGACATCCAACCATCATAAAACGTAGATTGAGATTGATATCCCAATCTTCTTGAAATATCCGAGTCTATTCCAGAAGGGTATATAAGAGCGAGTGTGATATCCCACCCAATGTAAGGCATTCTACAATTCCCAAAATTCCACATGACTCGTCAATGTTCGTAGAGAACTTTCGTAGATCAGCTATTATTCATTACCCTTCAACCATGGTGCTGTATCTTTACTCGCGAAGCTGAAAGGACTCTTGGTCATTTCAGGGCTGCGAGGGGAGAGTTTAACAGCAAAAAGCCCTTCCTCCGTCTCGTCATCTCTTGATGGAAGGTCACCGCTAGTAACTGCGTCGAGTGAACTAATTCGACTGTTGCCCCGCGAGCCGATTTGTCTAGCAAGCAGATGATCAGGTGGGCTTTGGGCAACAGTTCTTGGAACTCGAGTAGATGGAGCGGCGCTGTGGAAGAGTGCAAAGGAAGACACGGCAACATCACCCATCTCCGGAGAGAGGGGATGCGATGATCGATTATCAAACCCGGAGATTCCGTGATCTAATCGTACTTAGCTGCTATTTTAGAGGCCTAGCACTTTACTCACCTGTAATTGAACCGCTCAACTCAGAAGTGGTTGTTCCCAGCTTCAAGCCTTTGAGCTTCTCTGTCAAACGACTGCCTCCGGGAGTTTTGGGACTGGTAGGCGACTGTAACTCTGGGATAACCCTTGGTCCAATACCAAAGTTCTCCTCAATCCATTGCTTTTCTTGTATAGCCATCTCTAACCCAACACCTTCGCCATTCTTCATCTCCGCTTCGATCTCTCTCTGCAGCACCGATGTCCGCTTTTTGGCATATACTGTGTGGAGTACCCCCTTCTTCCCGGCGGTAGTTGCAGATACTCCAAGTTCGGCTGGAAATATAGCTGGTAGCGGGTTTGTCTGCATTGTCTTTCCACCCTTCTGTGCCAACTTGACAATCCGGGGTATGTTCACCCCCGGTGCCAGCAGAAAATATATGCGGTGTAATTTGTCCTCTGCTCCATCCTTCGCCGACAACACTGTGCTCTTTCCTTCCCAGGATACCTCCCAGCTCCCAGTACTCGCTTCCTTGCCCTCCTCGTCTTCCCATTCTACCATGAGTATCTTGGTCCCCTCATTGCCTCTGCCGGCTTCGAATTCGAACCGAGCTAGGGCACTGGATGAGGATAACGCGGGGGCTTGGTCGGTAGTAGACGGTATTGTTGAAGATATATCGTCTGGGTGGAAGTCGAGTCGAGGTGATAGCAGTGCCATATTAGCTCGATAGGTGGGCTTTTTGAGCTTTTACAGGGTCGTCAGTCCATGCAGGGTGCAGACAGGGCGGAGTTCAGCTGCGGGTGGGTGGGACGGAGTGCTGAATCTTTACGGAGGTAAGCTACTCGGACACTCTCGGTATCGCAGTGGTAGAGCTGATCAATAGTGGTGGCCGCAGGCAGTTGATTTTGTGGCGCAGGGAGGTACTTGAAGCTGGACGTCTTCTGGTCGCATCGCGGAAGAAGTGAGGATAGGCGTGGGATGCGACAAAGGCCTGAGATCGGACATTGCCTTGTCCATCTGGTCCAATGAACGATTTGACCGGGTCCATGGGAATATCACGTTGAGTATGATCCAAAAATAGATTGATGTACGGGTGGTGTTTCTAGAAGCGGGAAGGATTCGATTGCCGTCGACGACATCAGGTGATTAAGAGGGGCTGGCTAGTTTCTTCTCTATTAACGGGCACTACCTAAGTACTTACTCTTACAATAACGGATGCCGATATTTCTATTTTCTTTGTCTCCGATCATTACAGAAGTTTTGCAATATGCTAACCTCTTCTCCTGTCTAAATATGACAACACGGGCAGCCATATCACGTGTCGAAGCTTACAGCTAGTTGGAATGACGAGTCATGGCGCACTGCAACACAAGCAATTGGGCGTAGTCAGATTAAGTGTGACCTCAGATAGATGTATAACATACCGGACTTATGGACCTTAACTCCTACAGTGTTTTACGACCCATTGAATGACCGCCAATTGCAAACGCTTAAACTCGCTATTGCGCTGATTTTACTAAATAGAAAAGCAGCACTGATTTATAATATGCAAGGTAGTGTAGGAAATTAAAAGTTGATATAATAAGTGCCGCTTTTTCTATCCGCCATGAGCATGAGGCTACTTGAAGTAGCCACCTTTTGTGGAGAGGGCCGTCAGAAATTATATGACTTATGGGTTATATTCTAATTCAGGGGGCATGGTCTTACTTCGGAAGGATTCGACGAGTGTAACAACACTGGCTGATCTTACAGCCAAGCGTTATATTCTCCCAACTTGATAGACCGAGGAACCCTTACTTCCCGCTTAGTGATAAGTACAAAAAGTTGTAGTAGAAGAACGAAATGTCTCGCTTATTTACCCCTATCACCCCACCCATAAGAATTTCACTTTTTGCTATTCCCGACTTAAAGGACCACTCCTTGTTTCAAAAAGCCACGACAAGTTGCATTTCAATCGCGCGTTTTAGTTATCGCGTTCCCACCTTGTCCTTACCCACAGATCGATCTATTTGTTCATTCACCTCGTCTAGAACAGACAAAAACAAATAACCCTTCTATGCAACAACCGTCATCAAAGATTCCTTTAACTCCATTTACCATGCCTCTGAAAATTTGTCAACCTTCCACCCTAAAGAACATCTGAACACTGCATCAAAGATCTGGCCAAAGAGCTCTACACTATTGCAGCTGAAGACCTGCTCACGATCCTGCCACCAAATCTGGTATCGTCGTCCAAACCTTGGTGTCTGCCTATGAGCATTCACCACACACAGCTCGTCGTAGTATTGAATGATCTTCCATATTCAAAGCTTACTTTTACTGTCGAGTCCGTACTCAGCAATCAGCTTCTCAGCCGCCGTCTGGCCCACAATATACGCCGTAGACTGCGTATGATTGCTATTTCCCAGTTAACCCTTCAGACCCATCATCGCAGAAAGGAGGGGCACTTACTTTGGCAACAGCGGAATAACACTTAGATCCACTACCCTCAAATTCTTGACCCCGTTCAACTTGAAATCTGTATCCACACACGCCCTCGCATCACCAGTCTTGCCCATCCTCACTGTGCTGCACATGTGCCAACTGCTTCCTATCGTCGTTGAGCAGTATTCCTACATCCAGGTCAGTATTCGCATGCACTCCAAACTTCCAAATGCCAAATCTCAAACTCTGCAGGAGAGAAAGGGAAAACATACCCAAATCTCCTCATCAGTCCCCGCTTCCGGTCCACCCACCATTCTCACCGTATCCTTTGCAAACACCGGTGCTTTCAACAACCTAACCAATTCCCTGTACCCCTCAATCAAAACCCTTCGATCAAACGGATGACTCGCTAGTCTGGGATCAATAATTGGTGCATCAGATGGATTTGCAGAATTCAGCGTCACGGTGCCTGTAGATTGCGGGTTCATGACGAAGTTCAGGGCGCAGAGATACGAATCTGTGGGCTGGAGTTGGTAACCGCCAAGGTAAAGAGGCGGAGTGTGCTTTTCACCAATTAGTATCACCTCCTGTACACCTTTTTCAGAATCTAGACTTAGGAGAAGAACTTACAGTAGCAATCTCGAAATGGGGAATGGTAGGCTTATTCAAATGCTCCTGAAGCTCCTTATCCAGTGCCGCAAACTCTTCACTCTTCACCACTGCTTCGTTTTTGAAATACCCCATCGGCACGCTGCAATATAGGCTGTTCAATAGCCCGGTTTTATCTAGACCATGTTGTGCCCGTGCTGCTTTCACGGCCTCGGGGTCGCTTTCATACGCCATGCGGCCCTCGGTCCCTGGTTTCGTGATGATGCTGGCGCCGCAGAATGCATGGTCCTGCATGTTCTTGCCTACATCGTCCATCTCGTGGAGGAGCGGAATGTTGTGTTTTGCTAATTCGTCTGCAGGACCGATTCCTGAGAGCATGAGGATTTGAGGCGTGTTGAGAGCGCCAGCTGAGAGAATCACCTCTTTCTTCGCATGGTAGGTGTGGCCGTCTATTGTTTCGACGCCAGTGGCTGATTTGGAGGAGGAGAGGAGGACTTTGGCGATGGGTGCGTCGGTCTTGATGGTCAGATTCGAGGGGGCGTTTTCCAAAAAATCAGAAGCTGATGTGCGACTTCCTTTGTACATGCAGCCAGCACCCATGCCCATTCCTATTGTCAAGATGGAGGGTCAGTACTGCCGGGAATGGTTTAAGAGTTATTCAAAGTAGTCTATATTCAAGACACAACAGGAACGTAACCTCTTGGTATACCCGAAGTAAGACGTCTTTCTTGGAGGTTTCGGCTTACCAATCGGATTACCACTGTTCACTGATGGTCTAGTTAGTATTATACTATAACCAGAGACCTAGGCAGCTTACCATCTTTACAAACTCCTAAACCAATCTCCTCGGCCGCAATAAACGAATCAGCAACTCCCTTCTCCCACGGATCAGCATAACTAAGATGCAAAAGACCATTCGTTCCATGATCTTTCAATAATTAGCCATTTTCCCCTTTCCTGGCACTAACTCACCTTCTTGCTTCGGATCAATAAACTTCCTATGCTCCTCCGGAACCTCAACATGATACGTCTCAATCTTCTTCATGCGCTCTTTGACGTTTTTCCACTCCCAATCCTCATCCCCAACCTTCCTAGCCCACTCATCATAATCTTCGTCCGCACCCACAATCCAACAGCTAAAATTAATCGCTGTACTTCCCCCAAGTCCTTTACCTCTTGAATAATCGATTTTCTGCCCCTTCAAGTGGGTTTGCGGTGCAGTCTCATAACCCCAGTTTAGCGATGGTAAGGTAAAGGCGACGGCGAAACGATCCGCGGGAACGAGGTTCTGGCTGTCTTTGTTGTCGCCTCCTGCTTCGAGGAGGAGAACTGAGGGGCGTTGGGAGGAGCGCGCGAGGCCGGAGGCGAGAGTCGCGCCGGATGGTCCAGCTAGTGAATTGTTAGTCGCTATATTTGTTGTAATTAAAACCGAAAATCAAACTTACCTCCCACGATAATGAAATCGTATTCTTCTATTGTAGAACCCATTTTCCTTGGAACTGTCCGAGCAGGTATATTAGTTTTGAGGTCAAAGTTGAAGTAGTGTTCTAAGTTCAGAGAGAACAACATGATATATCGCCGGATTAAGGAATTTCGCAGTTTACGGTCCGAGGAAGGTGTTTTGTACATATAAGAGAACCCGAATTGACTACCCGATTGGGATGACCCGACTAATGTGGGACACCTATGAGGCTGGCGAGGCTGATACTGGATTCGCAACTTGCCTCGTAAGCGCGTAAAAAACAATTGGATGTACGAGTGGGCGAGGTACGATTCGGCTCTTTGATTGGCAACGCATAGATGTTTGTAATCCCCAGAAGAAGCAAACGAAATGGAATTAGATTATCTGTACCTTTTTCACTGTTGGTGGTTCCTAAGTCGATGGAAATGGTAGCCTTGACACGACCTCGGCGAGGTGAAAGGGGATGAATCGATTTAATGAGCTAATAATCAACGGGTAGAAGATAAGGCGGTGCAGCAGATGAAAGCAATGATAGAAGATCAAGAGTCCTGAAGGTAGATAAGTAAACATATGTCAAGTGCGGAATTCATTGCGGGATCGAGTACGGGGATCATTGGGTTTGATAAACGAGTTAAACGAGTTAACGAGATAAAACGAGATAAGTACCCAAGGCAAGTACCCAAGGCAAGTACCCACGGCATTATATTACTCCGTACAAACTCAGGAACCGCCCCGCCAAGAACACTGGAGGACCAATGTTTTGACGTTGATTGCTGATTGACCATGTTGTGAATGGAGGACGGGCTGTATTAGGGGTCTTCAGGGCTGAGTGCGGGGTAAGACCACTAGGTTCCGCCGCAAGATTTCGATAGAGGGGTTGCATGTCAGCAGACATACAGGTACAAAGAAGTGTTTGAACCTCTGTGCATTGCGGCTCTATTCACAGATTCTAGATCATATGTGCAAACTATTCCGCACTTTTGAGGTCACGACGCCGAAAAGCTAACAAGGGAAAACGATGCCATCATCAATATCGACAACCTTTCTGAAAAGAAAGAAATTCGCAGGCATTGCCTTTGTTAGAAGCAACTGCCCATGATTCACCTTGAGCCAAGTGTGGATATAAGAGCAGGTCACGGCTTACCGCGGGGTCAGCTTAGAATAGGCTGAATAGCTGAGGAACAAAGGAATCCCTGTCACGAGCTCTTTCTCATCAGCTTGAACGAAGCTGACGAAAATATAGGAACATACCTAGCCAAGCATTCCAAGGAACTAGCGCTTAGTGATAAGAAGAACACAATCTTGGATGCAATTCCAATTCTACAGTCTTGCTGGATACATATTCTGGTTTGAATAGTTGCTGACATTGATTTGCATAAGCCCCTACAGTCGAATTAGGCACTACTACAGGGTGTTATCACCAAATCTGCATCTCAAGGATTATTCTGACTTTACCAGTCTTATTTGGAATCCGGCTCTTAAAAACATTCTTGTTCTGGTATATAACCTCTTTCTTGGTGGTTGATCTTTGAATAAGCATAAATGATCATATGCAAGGATCTATTCAGCCAATAAAGACCTTGCTTTAGCCATGTTATGATCCTTGAAATACGCATTAGGTAACAACACCCTGTATCAGTTTTTCAGCCGTCCTGATACCACTAGTTTTTGAACTCTTGCTCCATACAAAACAGTATTGAAAGAAAACAGCATCGAATATTTGATCAAAAATTGCTGAGATTTCACATCTTTAGTGTAGTACCCAAGATATTTGCAGTCTGTTTTGGTGCAACACTTTCATTGACAGGAAGGGGTTTATCAAAGGGGCGGACGAAAGCAGTAGGCCGCATGCAGCTTCTTTATACCGAACGGGTATGAATGAAGCTTTTTTTTTGTTTTCCAGGGCATCCATTCCGAGAATGGATCGATTTGCCCGCCTTTGTCCTTTTGCGAATGGTATTAGATAGAGCCTCTTAAACGAGAGCGAAGTCGGCTTGGTTTGTTACCAAGAAACTTGCCCACCAAATACATCAAGATCAAAACTCTACGCTGAGCAGCACTTGTGATAAACTGGTATAATACGCTCCAACTAGATCGTGAGATGATTAGACTCAATCCTGATAGGGCAGAATGAACCTACCGTATATGCAATCTTTGATCGACCTTCCGAGATCACTTTCGCCTTCAAGTAATACACCAACTGGGTCAGGGGAGGGCACTGTCGCCCAACTATTGGCGCGGCTGCAATGGCCGTAATAAAGGTTGTCGCCAGAAAGGAACTGGAATTGATGGAACGCATCTCAGCAGAACTGAAACGATGGCAAGTCCATTAGGCAAAGAGTGAATAAAACACCGCTTCAAGATTTAATATACCCAAAGAAGACTCTGCACACCTATATCATGTACATGATTCTGCAAAACATTCAAGAGAAAAATTATACTTCGAATTCGTGCAATGGAACAGGTATCGTCCGAACCAACGACAATGTACACTTGCGGTAATGCAGTAACTATCTCGAGTACAGGAAGACAAACGGTGTCAAAGCCCTATGACCTCGCCGAGGTCACCTCGGGGATGTGGCACGGATACGCGCTTGCTTGCCTGCATGAAGCTTGTATCTGACTAGGCTAGGCCCCCGCATTGAAAAAACGCCATTCCCGTCCTGACAAGTGCCGGTGTATCAAGTGTCACAGTCCACGGAAATATCCACAAATCTCTACCGTGTATCGATAGGGCCGAGAGATAAGTCACTTCTCCTACAAATTAGGTTGAAAGTATCTGGGAAATAGCTCAGAGAGAATTCCAAATCTGTTCTATCCTGTGATGCATTTGATGGCACCACGGATATATACTTCGTATTCATATGTGTTGATAGAGGAATGTCTCGCAACTTCCGTGGCACTTGCTCGGTAGATGTCTCGTGATGAAATGTTAGGATATCTCAGTGAAGCTTGTCAGAATGGAATCGGAATTGTGCATGCGGTGTGTGACAAGGAAGATGAGGCGAAAGATATATCTCAGTTGTGAGATGCCTCGTGTATCTTGCGACCAGGTTTAGGTATCCGTACATTCGAGAATGTGAGCTGTGGAACCACATTGGCTCAGAGTCGAATACGTCAACATATGAGTGATTGGTATAATCGATCATTGTATTGTCGTCTAGTATCTATTTGTCCTACCGCGAGGAGTTAGAAAATGGGCGTGTGTTTGTGGGTACAAATTGACACCCGATGATCCTCCAAAATTTGATGGTATAGTGAACCGGATTGGACTTTGTTATATTTCTGCAAAGCCCGCTGAGTGCCGATTGATATCGAGCCGGAGGCATTATCTTGACTCCGGAGTCTGGAAAAGAGGGGTCTGGCCTTGGTGATGTCTTGTACTGTGGAGCCTGAAGTTCGTGTGTGTGAAGGACAACAACGTTCCTTTAGTTGTGCATTCGCGTGGTACTGAGATCGAGTATGACTTCTTGTTGTTTGACAAGATTCCTCAAAACCTCTGGTAAGGTTCCAGACGCGTTGAACGCGACTGGGCTTCGACATCAACCTTGAGCAACTTAGCCCCAGGCGCAGACAAGACAATGGTAATATACCACCGCAATTCTCAATCAGGAATGAGACATTCATCATGTCTATCTCCATCCTCCTACACGACCTTCATCCCATCTCTCCTTTCGCTCTCTCCGTGAGTAATAGACCTTCGCGGCTTCCCGGTACCTTCTGACCCATTCAACAACTTCCCTCTCGGTAGCAGTGCCACCATCGCCCTCAAGGAAACTTTCCTCAAGAGCACGGCATACCATTTCTTGCTCTTGCACAGCTTGACTAAGCCTTTGGTAAAGGGAAGAGGGAGAAAATGGTGCTAAAGCGCGATCCATATCGGACTGCTTCTGCTTCCATTGCCGCTCTAGGGCATGCGCTGATAGAAGTTGAGCCTGTGTGGATGATCTCAGCTGGGCAAGTCGTGCCTCGACATCATTTAAATGTGATGCAAGAGCTATGTTCTCCGTCAATGCAGCTTGCAAAGGCTCTTGTGCAGAAGCAATAGAAGCATGTGCAGTTGAGGTTGAATGTGCAAGCGCAGCTAAAAGATCGGGTTTCGCCAGAACATCGGCTAGATTTTGCTTCCTAGAGACATGTCAGTCGATATACTGATATTCTATGGCGCAACGTTACAGACGTTTTGTCCTCTAAGATCTTGGGAAGCCAGCGTTCGCCAGGATCTCGAATCTGATCTGCATAGAGTACCTCACTACTACTGAATCGGGCCTGCTGTAGAGATCGGGGATCGTCGGAAGCGCCATAAGTGCCGAAACCTTCTGGTTGTGGAGGTGGAGGAGGCAGGGGTTGGCCTCCGGCAGGTGTACTACGGCGACTGATTTCTTGACTGCTTGGTTTTGGTGGAGGTGCAGGCGGAGCATTGGGGTCAAACACTTGAGAATTCCGATTGGGTTGATACGGCGGATAAGCTGTTGATGGAGAAGACATAGTGTTGAGGATTGGCAGAACACAGATACTGTACTGGTGGAACAGAGAGGGAATGCTTCAAGATCAGACCAGTAGATCAGAGGCTTGATACAGACTCAGACTAGGATTTGGTATTGGTGGGTATATGTGGATGTGATGTGATGGGGTGCGATCACTGTGCTGTACTGCAACAGTAGCGTAAAGGATAACTTATCAAATACGAGGTTGTGGGCAGAGAAGCAATATAGCAAGACGATGCGTGCGTGGTGTTGATTGTGACTGGTTTAATAAGCTCGGGCGGTTGGATTAGAGTATAGTCACGTGGCGTATATTGCAGAGCTAGTAGCATAGCGTTTCGCTAGGTGTGTGATGGGACAATCCACGCGGGGAGAGAACTGAATGCTTCCGAATCGCCGCAATATTTGGCCGAGCTGAAGATTTCCAAATCCAAAACAGAGAGAGGGGAGAGCGAGAGGGAGAAAGGGGTAAACAATCTGGATCAAACTGTGCGGTCCGAATAATGGGCCTTGCTGACTCGCTGCTGTACGACGACAGATGCAGAACTCCTCGGGGCTTTTTATTATCTACTATGGAACACAAAACACCCTCACCCTCACACAAAGTGCTTATCTTGTTTCGAGTGGCGAGGGAGCACAAAAAGATGGAGGTCGCGGTGGTCGTGGTCGCGGTGGAGAAGATGAAAGGCCTTCTCGATATCCTCCGCCCTAAATTCGAAAGCACCGAGAAGAGACCGCATTCCTGAGCTCTTACGACGATCTCCATTCTTACAGCATGCGTCGCTCTCTTGGGAAAGTCTGTGCCGAAGAATGGCACGAAACTTTCCATCCGCATCATAAACATCTCGAATGCGGCGGGAAAACTACAACTACGGCTCCAATGTGGTCAAATTGGGATTAAGCCGAGTGAGGGTAGTAGAGTTTGGGCGGGTTCAAGATACCTGCGCATCATACCTAGGTATGAACATGAAGCATGTTATGTACAAGTACCGTACTGTATCGACCTGGTCTCATACATGCGTATTGTAGCACAGCATACCCGTATTATATCTTCCTTAGGAGGCATTTGCAGGTGATATCTCGGGAGGTACGGTACTACTCGAAGGGTCGGATCTGGATTTGATCATAGCATCCCCAGATTCAGTGATTGCTCCTCCAGATCTCCACAGACGCTTCTCCCACTAGCATCCGGCTTTTTAGCAGTCTGGAGAAAGCTAGTCTCTAGCATCACGATCGCAATGGCAGTCAGTCGTAGATCAACACCTCAGCACTCATTCTTTAGAGCTGCAAGTAGTACGGTATTCAACCTTTCTCACTAAAGTAACTTTGAAAGCTTCGGTATTAACCCAATACTGACTGCACTGACTCTCGACCAGCTGCAGAGATACACCATTAAAATTACACCGATGTACTCGGAGTATGAGACTCTAAACCTAGGAACTCGGCCTCATTATTAAGTTGCGTAAAGGCGTAAGCTCCACTCGTTCGCAGATGAATGTATTTATCCAGATGTTCAACCGCATATGTATTGCTGCTGCTGCTGCTGCTGCTGCTGCCACCATTGCCTTGCCATATATTCAGTCCTATTTTGCCGGTGCCTCCTGCGAAGAGAGTGGAGTGCGTGAGGGTGTAAGTGTCGCAACTTCCTCGTCCATGAGCAATTGATTGATCTCTGCGAGGCATGAAGCAAGAAGCACATCCTTTACCCTTCTAAGTTCTAGACCACCCACAAATAACCCGCAGTTGGGGGTTACGGCCAAAACTAGAGCCAATCCCCACAGTGAGTAAGGCCGAAAACGAATCAAACGGCCGTCCGGTACGGTACGGTAGTCTCAGGCTCACTGTCTCCCGCGTATCTGCCTGTGTCTGTGTCTGTCTGTCGGTATCGTCAGTCAAGCCATCCCATCCCAAAGCCAACCCATCCCATTCCATCCCATCCCATCATTCCATCCGCTCCCATCTCTCTCCCAATTCTTCTCTCAACCACCGCCGAGAACCCCCCTCGCCGACAAGTCCATACGAAAGGGCTCTCTCTCTCTCACTTTACACCAAACTGAGGCTTGCTTGTTTTCCCCGCCTTGCAGATACGACTGCGCCTGGACCACGACTATCCCAATCTCAATCCGGACCGCCTGCCAGGAACAACACTTTGACCTCGTTACTTCAGCGCAGGTTGCAATCTTTCACCTGCGCTCGCTGCCACAACGCTCGAATTACGCTCGCTATCGCCTTTCTTCATAATACCACCGTGCATGGATATCCAAGTGTAACGGCGTCTCGGTAGCTTTCCTTCGCGACTTTCGCGACGCCGACGACCCTCCTGTGAAGAGTGTCGTCGCCCTCGACCCTGATATGCGTTATCGACCACACCTCTCTCGATTCCTGCGACCGAATGGCATAGATGCCGAACGAAGAACATCATGGATCCCCTCCACATCACTGAATTCGCCTCGCCGCGATACTTCAACAAATTAAAACAACTCAATGAGAATGCTGAGAATGCGGAGAATGCGGAGAACGCAACATCTTCGACAGAGACTCCAGCTGCATTACAGGCGGCCTCTGAACCACCTACCTCTCTACAGACACAGACTTTCACATTGCCGTTAGGGAGACAACGGAGTGCTGATAATGAGATATTCCTTGCCCTCCGGCCCAGCAAGCAGAACAAGCGATCACTCGGGCACGACCTTACAACGTTACGGACAACACGGCGTCCAAGTTTCGCTGGGTCCTTTGGGAGACTACGATCGCAGGTCAATGTTATCCACAAAACGCCATCAATTGTTGAGCACCACGAGGAAATCCTGGCAGCGGATCCGACCGCTCCTTTGACGTATGCTCTAGTACCCCTATCAGATACCTTCACTAACCATGATTCTATAGCTTGAGCTTGGGTGATCTATTCCTATCTCTTCCCAACGAACTTCAGACCCAAATAATTGCACCCCTTCCGATACATGATATTCTCAGCCTTCGTTTGGTATCAAAATCATTCCACACATCAGTGACTCTCAATGAGGCACCCATCGCGCGATTCCATGTAGCGAACACTCTTCCCGCATATACTTTACGGTTGTATCCCCAACCAGAGCCCAGGGATCTCACACTTCATTATCTTTGCGGAATATGGCATCGACTACTCGTAGCCACGAAACTCGCAACTATGATATCTTCTCAAGCCACCAAGGAGATATTTCTCCGAACTTCCGAAATGGAAAGGCTCGAATTCGAGCCTCAACACCGGCGTATGCGTGAACGACTGATGCCGCTCGTCTTCGCCATCTTTCATTACTTCGAGACCTACCGAGACCTACATGTACGCCACATAAATTCAGGAGGTACCCCGTTACGGTCTCAGGTGTTCACTATGAATCCCATCGAGGTCCAAGTCATGTCAATGTACGACGACGAAACACTTCTCAAAATGCATCAAGTATTCCCGCTAGTAATATCCTCGTTCTCCCGCCGTCTGCGACCCCCTTCCTACGCAGGACAAATTGAACGTGCCTTTAAAGGTTATCTTAAAGATCGACCTGCCGACGAGGTTTATGCCACGGTCCTCGCAGTAGGTGGATTACGACAAGCACAGCAATTTTGGGAGATGAAAGGTTACAACATTCGTCGGGCGGCCGTGGACACGTGGTACGGATTCGTGACTCGAAGTCCAGTAGAAGTGCCACACAAGCCCAAGATGGGAACGAAAATAATATCGCATCTCGGACGGAAGAGACACCAGCAAGCAGAGGTCGCGCCTTCAGAAGCCGCAGCTCACCACGACGGCACATGCTGCAACGATTGGTTTTGTGTGAAGCCATCCTGTGTATCAGCTCGGCGTCGGCACTCCACGGACAACCTGGTCTTCTACAACAGTCTTGCCGCCGGCCCACCCATGGCTCCCCTTTCAAAAGAAACGCTCCGACACATCTTACCAGACCTTCAACATCTCTCTAATATATGGATGCACACTGCCGAAGCATTAATTCTGGAGAGGAAAATAGTCAAACGGCCGCAAGACATTAAGCGCAATTCAGAGGTCCTTCTTGCACTTATCAAGGAGGATGAGGTTGTCGCTGATGCGATCTCTATGGACAATTTTACGACGCCTCCGACGAACGTGCATACAGAAGCACCAGCTGCACCTACAGGCGCTGTGTACAACTGAGCAGGTCATACGTTTGCATTTACATGGCGTTATCATATCATCGTACCATTATGCTTTTCAAGCGAGCGTTTCTTTCGTCAATATAAATCATCTTCTATTTTGTATGAAGTTTTTGAGCCTTTTTTGCTTGCAAGAAGAAACAATCATAGGGGAATCTAGGGGCGTTTTATTGCGAATAGGAATATGAAGGAGCATGGATGGGATTTTGGGCAATCATGGAGTGCTTATAGAGATCATGTTACTTATCTATTGCTACGTGGAGGATGAACGTATGCATGTCATGCAGGCTGGAGACGGTGCTGCTGCGAAATATACTCAATTATCTGTCCATCTTTGCATCCCGTTCGTCGTTATTCGTGAAAAGGCCCGACTTTCAAGACTCTAGCTTCTAGAAGCCAACAGCTCACTCCTTCGACCCAATGCTGTGCCCCTTTGCCACCCACCACTACGCACGCCACCACCGGAACCTGTTCCAGTTCCAGTTCTCGGGGATTTATTATCGCTACCAGCCCGCTAAGCTCAGCCCAACCATGCTCCTGCGGTCTACAAGCAGGAATTGATCCTCCTCCACGTGTCGAGTCGGCAGGAAGTACATTTCGCGAATAACAATGTCACGTCGAAGATGCAAGAACCCCAGCTCAGACCCAAGTTACGATTAAGGATGAGAGAGAAATCCCGGACTCCAAATTCCAATTCCAGTTCCAGTTCCAATCAATGGTATATGTGGCTACTAACGCTAACAGGCACAACACAAATAATCATCGTGAATGCCCCTTTTTCCATTTATTTTTTCCCCTTTCCCTCGCTCAAAATTTCTCCTTTCAGTCCAGTCAAATCAGGTCATTATATTTAGACAAGTCCCCCGCCGTTTTCCATTGCTTGCAAGAATATAAATCATATGTGTGAAACGCCTCTCACGCCCCCCTCGCTGTCCGTTCGTCATTAGGTGTCTGTCTGTGGTGCGTTTGTTGTGTGCCGCTCATGAATTGAGCAAAGAATGCAAATTTTGATGTGAGCGAAATTGATATCACATTGCTCGTGCCATCCGATTCATCAGACACACTCCATTCCCCTTTCCATGTCCATTTCGGTCTCAGAATGTGATTCCAAGCACTGTGTTTTCACCTCCCTCCTATATTCCTCAATAATTTCTCTCTCAGATCATGGTCTGTCGCTGTACTAGCATCGAACGCCCCTGAGCTCCCATACGAGCCCGCGTTATTGCTCACGGAGCTACCTCTACTTACGCGTAGTAAGTTATTCGCGCCACTAGTTGTATCGTAATTATTGTTGAGGCCGGAGGTGCCGTAGATAGAGCCCGTGCTGCCTGAAGAGCGTGAGTGTGATGTTGTGCCAAGGTTGAGATTACTTTGGCCGTAACCACTGGAGTGTCCCAAGGATTCTAACGTGGGCAAGTCGATGTACGAAGAGTCTGAGAACTGAGAGTAGTGGGATTGGTGGCTCGGCTGTTGAGTGCGGGCGGTAGAGTAGGAGGGTGATGGTTGGGCCATGGAGTGCGTGCTGGGTGTTCTGTATGAGTTCTCTGGCTGAGAGTATGAAGGTGATGGTTGGACTATTTGCGTATTGGCAGCTCGGAACTGTGCCTCGCTTTGATAGGGTGAAGGGGTTGGTTGGGTTATAGTGTGGGGGCTGGCAGTTCTGAATGTATTATCTGCTTGGGAAAATTGAGGTGAAGCTTGAGCCAAGGTGTGGGTGCTGGCTGTCCTGTTGTAGCTCGCATTGCTCATTTGAGGGGATGCTGAATGGCCCCCGTAAAGGTTTGATGGTTGATGAGTCGGGTATTGCTGGCTGTACCCAGTTGTACTCTGGCTTCTCTGATTTTGATGATTGTTGTTGAAGTAACTTGTCGAAGATCTTGAGCCAGACCCCTGGGTCATCTTTTGGTCGTCACGCTGACTATTCTGCTGGCTCCCAGGCTGAGATGCCTGATGTTGCATCTGTTGTGGTAATTGTGGAGTTGTTTGCAGGGGAGGGACGGATGCTGGCTTGGATGGTTGACGCACATGCTGCTGCTGCTGAGGTACAGTTGGTGTGTGACTTCGACCATTCTGTTGCTGTTGCAGGTTTGCAAATCTCTCATAATGTGCTTCAAGCCCCTCTGCTGGAGGACGAGATACCGGCATACTTTGCTGGATACTCTGCTGTGATGATGCAGTAGAATCTGGAATTGTGCTGGGAGCAATTGGAGGAGTTGCACTATTGGCTACCGAAGCAGTCTGAGTACGTGATGGAGGGTCAATTGCATTGGGTACTTTCGGCTTACGTTGTCGGACGCGTTTTGCAGGAGGAGCGGTTGGTGTCGTGTCCACGGGAGGAGCCCATGCAACTTGGTCGCTAGCTCTAGGCATACCCATCACAGACTCGTTGTTGATGGCTGATAATGAACCCTCCTGTACCTGTGGAGAAATTTGATGGGGCATCTGTTCTGAAGTATGTACAGGGAAGTTTGTGCTGGGAGAAGGATTCGCAATACTTGTAGTACTTGCAGCTTTTGCCGGATTGACCTTGGGCTTTGCCGGAGCTCGTTTGCGTTTTGGGGGTTGGCCTGTCGCACCTTTCGCAGATACGACAGGAGATGGAACAGCTGCAGCTGCTTCAGGATTATGGGCTCTGAAAGCTTCAAGGACAGCTTGCTCTTCCGGACTAAGTTCCTCGGGGGGTAAATCAGATGCTTGTCCCATTTGAATCTTTTGAGCATCATTCTGCCATGACTGCTCCGAGTATCCAAGAGTATGGGTCGAATTGGAAGCAGCTGGCTGGAAGGTAGATTGATCTGTAACTGCAACGTTTTTCGTATTTGCGGCCACTTCAGCTGGCTGACCCATTTGTGCAGATGTGGACTGGTTCTGCCCCTCAGGCTCAACATTGTTTGAGCTGGTAGGAACATCCCCTGGCAGACCATCCATCTTTAATTTTTTATTTGTAGAGCCCTTTGGTCTTCCTCTCCTGCGCTTATTCCCAGACGCAGTGTTCATGGCGCTGTCTTCCGGCAGCTTGAGGGGCGTAGATGGTTGTGGTTGCGGTTGCGGTTGTGGTTCAGACTGCCTGGGTTGCTCACTGGGGCCCATTGCAGCTTCAAAAGCACGAGGAGCTTGAGGAACGACCTCAGCAAGATTTGGTGGTAGTCCCCATGCAGGAGCAGAAACCGCTGCCCCAAATCCATACCCATTTCTAGAGTTTGGGATCTCTACAACGGATGCTTCATTCTTAGGGCCCTTGAATGGGCGACCTTTCTTCTTTACCTCGCTTTTTGTAACCTCGGGGCTCTTGGCTGCTGTAACATCAGGGAATATCTCTGCCAACCATCCAATAAATAAAGCACCCGTCTCTCTTGTGTTTGCACTTTCGGGGAATATGCCATCTTCCGGGGGAGGAGCTCCTGGTATGCCGCCAAAATAAGCTACAGCTTTGCAAATCTGATCGACAACCGTGACAGGATTGATACTCCTCAACAATGTCAAGAGTCGAGCCTGCTCCATCTTCGTCTCATCGGGGGCTAAAGGTCTTTGTTGCCGCTTGTCGTCTCTCGCGAATGGAGATCCGCGATTCGTGCTTCGCGTCGCCTCACTGATAGTCGCCTCGAGTCCCTTCTTCTTTGGCGGGGCATACCTTTGCTGCTGTGCTGCCTTTGCCCGCGATTCCGTATTTTCGCTCGTCCTTCGTGCAGCAGCATCGCGTTCCGCTGCAGCATCTCGAGTTTGAGCCTCGCTCTTCTTCGGGGCGGCACTCATCTCCATATGCATAACCCCAAAATTGCCCTGCTTATTATTCGTCTTCCCCTTCAATTTGCTTGGAACCGCGTTCCTGATATGTTTGTCCTGGTTAGTGCCAATTACCCCCTCGACTACTGGGTTCGCGGCAAGCTCTACAAGCTTGAGTGCGGCGAGCCCAGCGCGTGAGGGATCGGCCTCGTCGTTGGTCGTCCTTGCTGGCGCGATAGATGTCGTATGGCCTATGTTCTGACCAGATGGTACGCCAGATACCTGAGCCATCTGTACTTGACGAGACTGCTGTTGAAGACTCGCCAACAAGCATCAGCCTGGGTCGAGGGTCGTTGCGTTTGGAGGCGTTGGCACTGGCTCTGGCTTTGGTGCGTTCTTGTCGACAGCCCGATTCGACGAATAGCTGGCATATATCAAGCCAGGAGCACCACTTTGCCTGCTACGAGCGATGTGCGGCCCCCCGTGACTGTTTCGGTGGATTGGGGTTTGTTGTCATCCCCAACGTCTGGCACAGCACTGAGGAGGTTGTATTGCGACACGCGGGCAGCTTCTCGCTGCGCTTTCTCACTTCCGCTTAACGCTGGGCCAATAAAGGCAGCCACACCACCACCACAATATGTACTGTACTCGCTCGGCAGATTTGTCTGTCTGTCTATAAATATCGACAAAATATGAAAGTAACGTTTCTGATTTCCTGTCTGTCTTTGGCCTCTACTACTAATTATCAATTCTAGCATCTTTCTTGTTTTACTGAATCTACGGTACCGTATAGAGTTGATTACGGGCAGGTATCAACATGGTGGTTGAGGTGGCGCAGTGAGTTTGAAACATTCCTGGCCACTCAGCATCCTTCGATCCCTGTTTGTACTATGCTCTTTTCTATATCCTCCGTGTATCTTCAGCTGCATCCAGCCATCGCGTTGTTCATCCCATTTACTTTGAGTCCAATTGTATTTCAGGGGCCTATTCTCTTCAACCGCCCATGTTTAGTTGTCACGGTAAAGGCGGGAGTGGTAGATATCCCGGTGTGGTCTGGTCTGGTCTAGTCTGGTCTGGTTTTATTTCACGTTGTACATTGATTCATTTGCTAGTGCACCAGTATAAGCTTGCCTCTCTTTCAGTTCCCCTTGTATATACTTTGCCTTTCGTGCCTTCTACTCCTCGCCGCCTTTCCAGTCAAATCATAACTGCTGTTGCTTTGGAGCTCACTATAATGCAAAGCGTGTGGTTAAAAATATTGTTTCAATCGAACCAAAAAGGATCTGTTGATGCCCTGGCAAAGTTGGCTCCAGCAGGTCAAATACCAAAGAGTATTGCTCGCGAGACTCGATGTCTATGAATTCCATGTCAAGTAACCACGGTTCTTGCTTCTCTCGTGGGGGTGAAAGGCTATCTGGCTAAATGAAGGGTCAGACATAAGCTTTACGTGGCACAAGTGAGCCTATTCCTCTCCCCATCAGACTTGCGGGATAAGAAATAGCAGCTAACACAACAAATATTGCCAGAACTCCTCGGCCTCGAGAATTAGTGCTGGCGCAAGCTACGAAGACTCGGTCTGAGGCGTAGAAATTGAGTCTTCGAGGAGGGACGAGAAGATGAAGGCGGGGATTGGAGTGGTGGGGAAGAAGAAGAAGTGGAGCATTGTAATGAGCTCGAGGCGAGGCTGAGTGGAAGTGGTGATGGTGAAGTTGAGGTGAGGTATACGGGTAGCTTGATTCTTGGATGCCAGACAGAGAGATATGTTTTGAGATGTTACATTATATATCTGTTCTTTCCCCTGCTTTCATTTCATCCTGAAGCTCAAGCTGTCTCTTCCTCCGTTCCACAGCTTGCACTCCAGTATTCTAGCCCTTGCGAAACCTTATAGGGTCTCCCCTTGAATTATGTGATCGGTGGGGTAGATCGAGCACTGGTCAAAATATGGACACTTGCTTCCGAATTAGCTATGTGCTGTGATATGCAGTACACATGAGTACTGGTAGAAGTGATTGTTCTCAGGGGTTCCCTTCGCTTACTACTCGCAACCAGGTCCAAATCAAGACTAGAACGGTTTAGAATATACAATCTGGTTTGTTTACCATCTCTGTTTTGTGCTGTTATACATATTCCGTGCATTATTCATATGCCCCTCACATTGTATCAGCAGAAATCATCTGATAACCCCATCACATTCGTCACCCCCAATTTCGATAAGGAGGTCTCTCAAGACTTCACGTTCCACAAATCCTGATCCCAACCCTTGGCCCTAGCCTGCTTCCCTCTCGATCTAGTACCTCTCTTCTCGGAACTAATCAGAAGCAAAGTCTTGCTTGCATCCGTAAACGCATGGACCAAGTCTTGCATTCTTCCCGTCTTCTGAAAAAGCTGCAGCACATCAGACTTTTCCTCTGCCATCAACGCAGTCAAATCCATGCATTCCATGAGAAAGTTGCGGGTCAATACAGAGCCAGCGAACTGGAGTGTTTTGATGTACGCGAGTATGATCTCTGGTAGGTACGCCTCTCTCAATTGCGTAAACTCTACCTCCCATTGCTCTATTTAAGTCAATTAGTAAATGTGGCCAGCAGATAAAAGTAGAGAACGTACGGTTCGGACATGTGAGCAACCACTTATTGAACAACGGCTGCATTTGCTCTGGTTGCAATGTACAATATCGCGCTAGCTCTTTGCGGGCGTTTGGATTCCATTCATTGTTGCTGGCCCTAGAACAGTTAGTCTCGACATATGGAAGAACAACTCCCAACTTACTGCTGCTCTGCCAAAATGGTTTCGAAACTTGTGACAGTCTCAATCAAATCTAGAGCTCGGGTCAGAGTCTCAAGCTCTCTAAAGGACTTTGCCTGCTCGACAAGATGTCTCTTCAGGTATCTCCGGCGGTCTGCCGATCCATCTAAAACCTCAGTCATATCATCGTCAGCTCCCTCCAGGCTACTGAAGTCAACAGCTTCACCAATTAGTGCACGCGTCTTGCTAAAGGCAATGCTCGAACTTGGTATCTTCAGCAGTAGGCATTTTGCAGAAAGAAGGTGCATGTGTTCTAGGCAATGTTAATTTTGTAGTAAAGGGCTCAGAATGTGTGACTGACTGAAGAATCGTAGGTAGAGCATGGTGCCAACCCTGAAGGTTTCGCTCCATAGGCCCTCAACTAGTAGATACCATTCGAAACTTCTAATGAGAAGTACATCAATTCTTGGGAGTCGAGCTGTATCCTCTCCAATAAAATCCGATTTGAGTTGGCCTGAGCTTTCAAAAAGTTTGAATTCTTCCAGGGCAGGGTAGTTGACCTCGCGGTCAGGAAAGTCGGCGAATAGATATCGAGCTTGCTTGTTCACAAACTCTTGGACGTTGATGCCCAGTTCCCTCATATTTCTGATGTGCGTAATGCGTTGTTCAATATCAGTGACATCAATGAGCATTCTGCTAAGAACAGCATATTTCCTGTTGCCCTCGAGCTGCGAACAATACAGGGGAATCAACTCTTCCTTGCCAGAGAATCGAAGAAAGCTGATGTAGGACACGATGACATTTTCAACCGCGGTCTGCCTCCAGCTGCCACCCAGGTCGAGACCGAGGTGCATGAACACTAGCAAAACATGCGTTAAGACTCTTAGACTATCGTGGTCTTCGGTGCCAATGTAGTTGTGGACGCCATCGGGATGGGTCTTTTCTTTAGGAATTACATTTGATGGCTGTCGAGCGTTCGCCAGTTTTGAAATCGCCAGACCCTGTTGATGAATAAAATCCTTGAAAATATCTGCGATCAAAACGCCTTGTAGCATCTTCATTGGGGTCGATGCTTCGTCTCTGGTCCGCGAATCGTTTCTCAAGGTCTCGATAAGCCTCTTTCCAGCACCTTTGGGTTCGCCATGAAACTGGACGGCATCGAATGCGCCAAGATTTGAAATGGTGGCAGGCACTAATTTGTGGAAGGGAAGATTCTGGAGGTAGTTGTCAAACTGTGTCCGTAGCAAGGCATTGTAGTGGACGAAAACAAAATCATCCCATGAACCGCAAACACGCTCGACGCTTGTGATGTCTCCACTAAGGATGCCGTAGACAGCCCGTTCGAAGTCGTCTCCTGACGCTCCTCCTCCGTTACGAGCCAAAGCAAAACATGTTCGCCTCCATAGAGTCCAAGACGCAGGATCTGCGATCTCTGCATCTTCCTCATCCCCTTCAGGTAAACCCGACATACTGACAGCTCTCCAAACCTGACTGCGCTCAACACACCATTCTCTGATCTCGGCTGGAGTACTTCCCCGGCGAAGCATCTCGTAACAGCCTAGCCATATAGCACGCTCAAAGTATTGATCTTGCACCTCTAGCTTTCTATGTTGCCTGGTTGAAGCATCAGGATCAAGTTGGGTGACTAGTAATGCTGTCTTCGAAGTATTCAAGAAGGCTTTTAGTTCTGGTGCTGACAGATCCAAAGGTTTACTCCACGCATGAAGTCGCTTCTCTTTCTTCACAGCCTCTTTTGTGTGGATCCAGCCATGGGCTATAATGTCTCCCCTTTCGGCATTTTGCTGGAGCTCCTTTACCAACTCGTCGATAGGTTCGCCATCGTCCTTTGCAGTGTCCTTGAGCCATTGGAGAACAGTCTTGCGTTCGAGAGCAAGTGTATCAGTCTCCAAGAAATTATCCCAAAGTTCAAGCCCGCTCGAATACTTGTGAAGTTCCGGCGCTGACTTCTGTTGCTGGCTGGTGTTTGCTGGGGCATATCGCAGATATACGAGTCGGCGCAACAAGTCCCAAGTCCGCGCCTCCTGTTCCCAGCGTTCCAGATCAGCCAGGTCAGTGGGCGCATCGGGTAAGGGAGAGTATTCTTGATCTTCGTCGTCAACGTCCAATGCGTCTCCAGAATTTTCGATACCGCGCATCCGTTTCCTCTGTCTAAGACCAGCTCTCTCCCGCCGCTCTGCATCATGCCTTTCCCCTAGGCGCTTTACCGTTTCTATTGCGATATTGTGATAATCGTCAAGGAGACCCAGGACCATTCCGTGCCTTTCTTCATCACCGTCGGGTTGCTGGATAGTATAACCGTCTAAGACCTCGGCGAACTTTTCCACCTCTCTACCAACTCGATCTGCTGCCTCGCGGAGAGGATGGAGAATATCTTCGTGATCCTCTGGACCCTCAAGCAGAAGCTGCCGGTCATCTAAGAAATCCATTCAGTCAATATGCAAACGATGCGCGCAAGTCATTCGAGGAGCTACCTACCGTCTTCTTCGTCACGGTCCGAGCCCATATCTACATCTTCGCCGTAGGAGGAGGTTGGTTCTTCGGAGAGTGCTCGTTCAGATCGGTCATCCGGCTGCTTTGTTCTAATTGTCAGCTTTTGTTTGCCTTCGCTGCAATCCAATCATCATATTGCTTACTCCCACAAAGTGCCAGCTGGTCTCCCGATATTGCTATACAAGATAGCGGTTAGTATAGCTATCCTTAGCCTAAAGAGTGACAATCGTACCTGGCGAGGTTGCAGTCCTTCGGGAGCCAAGGAGCTGGCACTACTCCGAGTCATGGGCGCCATTATGAAGTATCAATCAAGTGCTGGATTTGCAGTCATAAACGTCGCGCGCAGAATGCGAAATGTAGGCTTGTTGATTGAGGCTTCAAGATGCAGCTGTAAATAAAGGTATGCTAACCAGAAAGCGCCCGCGTCACGTTAGCGAGCCGCGCTAAGAACGGGGCGCATATAAAAAACTTCGCTCTCCTCCAAACCTCGACTTTTAAAAAATAATGTCAAGGCCATCTACTTAGAGTCTCGGAATAAGCCTCCTCAGGAGTAACCATCATTGCTTATTCAGGTCTACGGATCTCTCTGCGCGCTCATGATCGCCCAGAGTAAAATCGACTCTTCCTGTTCACGTTCCCTGACCTTTTTGGGCTGACGGCGGGCAGTAAACTTGGAGAGTCACATTCACATCTTTAAAGAGGAACTTTCAATTGCCCAAACGGCTTGCTAGAACCTGGAAGCTAACCACGGCGTCTACTGTCGAATATATGTACAGAATTGGTGATCATCCCTCCTTTCCTGCTCTACCTCTTCGACGACTCGGCTCTTTGCTTTATCTTCAGCCTCAGTAGACTAGCTTGAGGACAGCATACGGATTTTGCTTCATCTCCATTACGCGTGTAGAACGAGTTGCAGCATTCATAGAGAGCATCAATCTGAGCTTGACACTTGGATTCCTGGTACGAATTTTTGCCCAGGCATGCTTGGACGCTGTCAGTATTATACGCATTGAGAGGATACATTGGTTGATAGACCTTGGATAGCACACTTCAAAGATAACGTTAGCAATGAGAATAGAATATGGTTCGAATTAATTCACGTACCGCTGTAGCATGACATGGAGGGTCAGTCTCCAAATCGTTCTTTGAAGCCTGAGATTATGTCAGTGAATCAGGCCAGGTCACGGTCGAGGAATGTTCTAGGACTCCTTACCATTTGGTTCAAATTTGCACCAAATATTTCTTCGCACTTTAATAGTTGCACAAACAGTGAATGAGATTTTTCTTCTTTGTGATCTTTTCTTGTTTTGGTCGCCACAAAGTCCGACCAACATTCCGCCTCTTGAGAAAGACCGCGCTAGTCTTGATTCCGCAGCCAAAGTGGGTTGTGAATTCTCCCCCACTACAACCTCTTCCCAACTCCAACCTTACCTTCACAACTCTTACGAACGGCCGAAGCATTGCACAACAAGTAAACCACCATCGCCTCCTCAGATCCTGCGCGCATCGCAAGTTAGATTTACCCCGTTCTCACTGCTACTCGGCGAGTCCTACTGACGCCCAAGATAGCCTTCTTCAAAAGCCTCCTCCCAAAACACAGCTCGTCAACAATCACGATGTCTGGCTCCGACGACAACGGAAGCCCTGGTGCCGCCGAGAAGCCTGAAGGCGCTGGTCAAAGCGAACACCTCAACATCAAGGTCACCGATAACAACAACGAGGTCTTCTTCAAGATCAAGCGGACAACGGCACTGAAGAAGTTGATGGACGCCTTCTGCGAGAGACAGGGCAAGGCCGCATCATCTGTCCGTTTCCTCTTTGATGGTAGTCGCGTACAACCCACCGATAGCCCAGACACTGTAAGTACTGCCATCTTGTTTCACGTCGCGACACAGCATCTATTCTTTCACGCGATTTTTCGAGGCTGACATTCACCACCCAACAGCTCGATATGCAAGACGGAGACACTTTAGAGGTTCACCAAGAGCAGATAGGAGGTGCGAATTGAGTGATGAGTGGGTGATGATGAATACGACAGTTTGGTGATTAGTTATGATTCAGAATATGCAAGCACAGCATTCGAAGGGATTCTCTACGTGAGTTATTTGCATAAGGGGATATGGATTTGGGTTGTTTTCGGGGTGAATGGAATTGCAACGGCGTGTAGGGCGTCAACACATCGCATGATAACTTTTTCCACTGGAAGCTGAGGTTCAGAAGCAGTGTTTTGTCCGCAAGGACATGGGCTTAGTCTTACTGTAGCTCAATCAATCATGCAGTTTCCTCGCGGGGTCTCCGTCCAAAATCGTGGCTACCTAATCTGTGCTACTTGAGCGATGAGTTGCAAAGGCGGGACATTCCGAATCCTGAATTGGTAGGTACTCCAAACCCAACAAATTCTTCAATACATGTGTACGACAACAGCTGGATAGAGTCCCAACATTAACTTGACTTTGGACCCAATTTTGCAGCATCTCGCGGTCCGATTGAGATATACGGAGCAAGACGTAATTCAAACGCGTCAGTAAGTGCCGTGTGTTTCGCAGCCGATCAGGAACAGAAGCGCAGCGGCGGGCGCGTGGAACCCCCACAATTCGACTCCGCATTTCGTGGTCTGGGCTGTTCATGCATGGAACCAACTGAGAAGACTTCCAGGTCCTCCGAGTGCTTCTCGCATTGCACGGCATCTGCTCGTACATGCAACTGAAGACTGATATTACTACACCGAGTAGGTGAAAAGCATCTATCATTTACTTGACCTTATTATCTCGAGCCAATTGCTGTAAATACACAGGATTTATACTGACACAACCCCCAACAGCATCGACCTCTTCTTCATAAACACCGAAATCAAAATGGCAGAAGCAAAAGGTCTGTTACTTCTGCTCCGCTACCCCAATTCTCAATTCTAACATAACTACAGAACTCAATTCCTCCCTCACCAAACTCAGCCTAGACCCCCAGCCCTCGAAATCCTCCAAGTCCTTCAAGCAAAGCCAGCAAACGCTCGCCGACTCCTGGGAAGACGAAGACGAAGACGAAGCATCAGGCGAAGACACAGACCGCCCGCTCTCCCCCCAACAATCAGCAGACTACCCGAACGCACCACCGCCGACGCCCATCTCCCCCAGCCACAGCCGCGACTCAGCGTCTGCTTTCACCAGTCCGTATGCGTATGGCTACAGTGCCAGCGATGCGAAAGTAGAGAGGGGTGGTAGTATGAGTGGGAGTTCTCGGCCGGAGAAAACCGATGCGGTTGCGAAACGCATGATTGCGGGGGCGTTGGGCGTCAGGGCGCCGAAGAAGACTGAGGAGCAGAGAGCGTATGAGAAGGCTGGCAAGGAGAAGGAGGTTAAGCGGCGGAAGCAGGAGAAGGAGGCTGCGGCGAAAGCAAAAGAGGAGGCGGAGAAGGCTAAGGCTGCTATTTGGGAAGATTAGCGTGGAGGGGTTGTATGATTGTGAATATGGGGCACGAACACAAAATTGCATTGCATTAGGGCGTTTGGGCATGGGTGTTACAGTTACACTTATGATGATGTGCTTTGAGGCATCATATATGAGTTATCGGCCACAGGGCAAGGATTTTGGGTTCTGCATTCCCCGCTGTCACGCGCAGATGGGACGGATGAAGGTATTCCTTATTCGAAATAAGGATCATGCTCAATCGAGCCGGGACAGTCTTTTCACGTCCATACTACCAGAAAGCTGGCCTAGAGCTATCCTTTGCAAGAGCTATGGCCATCGATCATTGACTGCTAGCATCGCCTCTCGATAGTAATGCATATACGCGTCTCATTGCTGCGTACAGTAGTCTTGTGACGAGCTCTTCTTTCCAGGAACGGAAGAGGAGTTTATATCTTTAACGGTCCTTGGAGAAGCAACTATGAGCTACCAATTGACAATACTGCGAAGTACTGTAGATCCAATTTTCCCTGGACGAGGTGTCGACAAACTGCTTGCTATTAATACTTCAAGTACAGTACCGGTAACCGAATCGTCAAACTACATGAAAACTCCCCCAGCACAACAAATCAAATCGTAAAGAAGCTCCGACTGGTTTTTCTTTCTCAACTGTATGGTACTGTATGCTATTAAAATATAGCCATGTTTCTATATAGGCGCTGCGTCTTTCTGCAGAGTACATACTATAGATCTCGTCGGCACATCTCTTCTGCCCCACCTCATACCTACCCCACCATCCAGCTCACCACCTCCGAGGTCTGGTCCTTTCCCTTACACAAGTCCTCGCTTTCACGCGTATCATATTTCATATCTCATTCTATATCTACGTATACATGCATGAACAAAAAACCACACTTACTTTTACCCAATTACCAATCCTCATAGAGTCATATTCTCGCACCGATGTCCACAACCCGGCGCGTGCGGGGTGCTCGGAAGCATCTACATGCCGGACACCCTCATCCCCTCTATACACGAGGATTCAGCAGCTCGGTCAAGCGTGAAGGGTATGAGGATACGATAGGGAATTTGAAGATTGGGAGGGATACGAGGGTTATGTTTCAGGGGTTTACTGGTATTTTATCTCGTTCACTCCATATATATATACATGACTAATCGGTTCGATCAAATAGGTCGACAAGTATGTACAATATCTTTCCTCAATATGTATGTGTAAGTGTGTATGTGTATGTTGATCTGTATGTGCAAAGGCAACAGCCAACGCCAAAGAATCAATAGCATGGGGTACCAATATCGTCGGCGGGGTCACGCCGGGGAAGAATGGAGAGCATTTGGGACGCCCGGTGCTTTCATCTGTTCGAGAGGTATGTTACGTTGCGCATTTATTCATTCATTCAGTTATCATAATCCCATAAAATACCATAAAATCACCTCTACATCTACATCTCTATCTATATGTTATAAGGATAATCAAAATTAACTGACCTCAACTAAACAGGCAATGCAGAAACTAAAACCCCACGCAACGGGCATCTATGTAGCAGCGCACCAAGCGCCCGCAGCTATCGAAGAAGCGATCGAGGCCGAGGTACCGCTTATTGTTGCAGTGGCGGAACATATCCCTGTTCATGATTTATTGAGGGTGAGTTTTCATTTCTCTTCTTTCTTCTCGCCAAAGCGTATTTGTATTTGAGGCGTGCAAGTAGATGTGGAAGTAGATGTGGAGCTGGTTGTGGAATGGTTGTTGATATAAATATAATGGGTAGATACATTCGATGCTACACACGCAGTCGAAGTCCAGACTCGTGGGTGCGAATTCGCCGGGTATTATATCGGCGGTTGGGAGGTGTAGGATTGGGTTTCAGCCGTTGCCTTGTTTTATGCCGGGGAGGGTGGGTATTGTTGCAAAGTCGGGGACGTTGAGTTATGAAGGTATGTGAGTTGAGACGTTTATGAGGTGATTATCACTGACTTCGGGATACTGTAGCTGTGGCGTCTACGACGAGAGCTGGACTTGGTCAAAGTCTGTGTATTGGTATGGGAGGTGATGTTCTGGCCGGGACTCGGTTTGTTGATGCGCTCAAGATTTTTGAGCGTGATGATGATACCGAGGGCATTGTGTTGATTGGTGAGATTGGAGGGGATGCCGAGATGGAGGCTGCTGATTGGATCACGGAGTACAGGAAGCGTTGTTCAAATCCCAAGTAAGTATTCTCTTGATACTGTACCTGGTTGTTCTAATAAATGGTATACAGGCCTATATCAGCGGTCATTGGAGGCGTCAATGTTGCTCCAGGCAGAGTTATGGGCCATGCAGGAGCTTTCATTTTACCCGGAGAACCAGATGCACTGGCCAAGGTGAAGCGACTTCAAGATGCAGGCGTCACTATTGTGAACCACCCAGCCAAGTTCGGAGAAGCCATGAAGACGTTACTGGGAAGCTCTGGACGAGCCAGCAGTGGCGCCGCTACAACAGGACCATCGCAGCGAAGAGGGATGCATACGATGAGACGACCGACAGTTCAATCGCCAGTCTCAAACTTTGCCCAGAAGCGCAATCTGTATATCAGAGAAAATCTCGCTTTCGACCTGCTTCGAGAAAGGGGCATAAACGCCTCGGAATATTCAGGTAAAGGACGAAAACGCATGCTCGCTGTAGGTATTGACCGCGCAAACATGTCACCATGTATAATCGCTTCACCGTCGACTAACCAGGATCCTCATGCGGAGGCAAAGAAGTTCCCGTTTGACTACATGAAGGGATTTGAGCCAACTCAGATACCAGTAATTGCCGAGCACTTGCAATTGGGAGGCACTGCAAGGGAATCACTGGCAAAGCTTATCAATAGCCTGGTTGGCTTATACATGCAGAAAGAGGCATTCCTGCTTGAAACATCTTTCGTGGAACGCCTAGGGGATCTGAAAGTTGTGGGCGCTCATTTCGGTTTCGACGACGCTGCATTTCGAAGCACGAAGCGACAAGGAGATGTTCATGCCCTTCGAAGCATCGAAGATGAAGATGCGCAAGAAGTTGAAGCTGAAAAAGATGGCATTGTGTATATCAAGTTGGCGGGAGATGGAAATATTGGGACTCTGGTCAATGGAGCAGGTCTTGCAATGAACACCGTTGATGCCTTGGCTGATGCTGGAGGCAAAGCAGCGAATTTCTTGGATACTGGTGGCAAGGCCACGAGTGAGACGGTGAAGAAGAGTTTCCAAGTGATCTTGCAAGATGAGAGGGTGAAGGTCATCTTTGTGAACATTTTTGGAGGGCTGACATTGGGGGATATGATTGCAAATGGGGTATTGCTTGCATTCAAGGAGCTCGAGATGAGACTTCCTGTCGTGGTACGAATCCGCGGGACAAATGAGGCGGAAGGTCAAAAGATTGTAGGTTTTGGAATCTTGGCCCCCAAAATGATTTCTTTGGATTTGAAAGGATTGCAGCTAAAAGTGTGAAACAGATTGCGGAAAGTGGACTGCCTCTGCACGCCTTTGACGACTTTGAGGAAGCAGCGGCAAAGGCAATAGAGCTGGCTGGCTGATAAGAGCGAGTGATGAGGTGTAGCTTCTCTCTCTATCTCTGGGTCGAGCATTTGTATCTCGCGGTCTCGCACTGCTCGCATGTTTTAGGAGATTCTTCCCAGAGATTACAGATCAGATGAAGAGGCAATCCGGGATATCCGCGTCTTCTGATTGGCTCTCCCACGCAGGCTACTAGTCTTGTACGACAATCTCGGTGGCTACCTCCGTAAGCTTATTATCGGAGGGACCGAGTGATCACGTGATTCCTGCCCATGCTCGCACGTCATCTCAGTTAGCCAACTTCTTGTTTTTCTCTGAACGACGGATCCGAGGCGAACAACGTCTAGACGTCAATAGTACTAAATAGGCTGAGACTTTATTGTACCATGTACCTAATAAGTCTCGTTGTAATACCCTAGCACGCCATTCGTGAGGCTCGAGCTTGAGGATGGGTTTGGGATGGACGGGACCACCAGGATCACAAAGGATCTGATCTGGAGGCGCTGCGCTTCCTTCCAGAATAACGACCCTGACCGACCCGCCCCGTGGTGTTGGTACAGTACTGCATCGAATTGCAGATTATCTTTCCCCGCTTGGAGTGAGGTGGGAGGTGCATGTAAGACGCCAAGCCCAAGCCCAAGCCCGAGCCCTCGACGAGCGGGATAAGCGATATGGCATGCATGCCAATCCCCCCCCCATCCCATGCCCCATGCCAATGCCATGGCAAAAGCAAAAGCTTCTTTCGAACCCTGAGTCTTTGTTACTATATCAACCTCATCAGCCTCATCCAGATTGATATAGTACTGATCAGAAGATCTAGCCACACTCTTGCAGAACCTCCGCTTGCGCCATTTGTACGAGTACAAGCATCAGTGTGGGGGTTTTAGTAGCTTTGTTCGTTCGCATGGCGTATGATTAACAAACGTCCAGTACAGTACAGCTTAGTGCATCCCAGTCTTCTATGCAGGATTTAGCTGCCTCCACTGCTCCAGCCTCCAGCCTGGAAAGTCAGGGTTGATCTGCATTCACACTCGCCATTGGGTTGGAGCTCCCGACGGCCCAGGATTCCAACGTGTACTCGAGTAGTCCCTCCCTTAGCGGCTCCTTCCACCACGTCTTACGTAGAGGAATGGAAAAGTCCTCTTTGTAGATATTGCACAGTACAAGTACCTCCCCATCCCTCATCATTGTTTTGGGCTCCGACACAACTTCGCCATCACCACCACTTACCGTAGCGACCATCTGTGAATCCCTTCATCCCTCCTCCATCTGCCCGTGAACGAGCTTTAGGTCTCGTCGCGCGCAACTTCTCACTCACCACCAACTACCTCTCCTCGACGTCATCAACCACATGCAGCCCGCTCACCTACCCTTCCACCCTATTCATTATTCACCAATCGTCCATTTTCCCTCCCGGAAATGGCGTTAGATAAGGAGCAAGCGCCTCGCGGCTTCGAATCAAACAAAGATCCCATATACGATTCTGAAAAGAACTCGAAACATGGCAGTGGCGACTTGGAGAGCCGGGGCCCCGCTTCCAATTTTGGCCAACATGGTGGAAGAATCGGTCCTGTACTGAAGCATTTGAGAGGCACAACAGACCTTACGGGCTCGGGTTCTGATGCCAATATTCTGGCCGGGCAAATCGAGGCCGAGTCGGAAAATGCTATCCAGTATAGAACGTGCAGTTGGTACAAGGTGTGTAAATACACCTTTCGCGGGTTTCTGCAATCAAGTGATTGTATCCAATGTTTACTCTGGCCGCGTTTCTCCCTCGGAGATGAAAAGCTTCATGCGCTCTTGCTACAACGCTGACACCATGCCCTCAGACTGCCGCGCTACTCTTCTCCGAGTACATCTGTCTGGCCATCATGTCATTCCCTTACAGTTACTCGGTTTTAGGCTTGGTTCCGGGCCTGATTCTGACTGTGGTTATTGCTGCATTCGTCTTGTACACTTCTCTGGTTGTCTGGTAAGACCTCCCCAATTCAAAACCTCTACTCCGACTTACATTTTAAAGGGAGTTTTGCCTGCGACACCCTGAGGTTCGAGATGTCTGCGATATTGGTCAAATGCTTTTCTGGGGTAAAACCTGGGCATGGTACGCCACTGCGGTCATGTTCCTCTTGAACAACACTTTTATCCAGGGTTTGCATGTCCTTGTCTTTGCCAAGTATCTCAACACCATCACCAACCACAGCCAATGCACCATTGTCTTCGCTGTCATTGCAGCCCTCATCTGCTGGTTGTGTTCCCTTCCTAGGACTTTCTCGGCCTTGGCAAAACTTGCCACTGTTTCTGCATTCTTCACTTTTATCTCTGTCCTCCTGGCAGCCATCTTTGCAGGTATCGAGGCACACCCTGCTGGCTACAACCCCGACCCAAGTTTCGTCGACCCAACAACGGGAATTCATGGCGGTGAACCAATCGTTACTGCAATCCCACTTGCTGGAACCACCTTTGTTGCGGGCATGAGTGCATTCCTAAACATCAGCTACACCTTCATTGGCCAGATCACTATCCCCAGTTTCATTGCTGAGATGAAGGAGCCCAAGGACTTCCCCAAGGCATTGTGGGCTGTGACCATTGCAGAGGTCCTCGTATTTGGTATCATTGGTTCCGTTGTTTATGCATACACTGGAAACCAGTACAACACCGCCCCGGCATTTGGATCTCTAGGAAATGAACTTTTCAAGAAAGTGTCCTTCTCTTTCATGATTCCAACTCTCATCTTCCTCGGAGTTCTCTACGCATCTGTCTCTGCCAGATTCGTCTTCTTCAGAATCTTTGAGGGAACCAAGCATAAGTCTTCCCATACCGTTGTTGGATGGGCTGCATGGGCTGGTATCTTGGCTGCTACTTGGGTGTAAGTCATTAAACTGGTAGTGAATATCGACAAAGCTAATATCTTATAGTGGAGCTTTCATCATTGCGGAAGTCATTCCGTTCTTCTCTGACTTGCTGTCAGTCATGTCCTCGCTCTTCGATTCCTTCTTCGGATTCATCTTCTGGGGTCTTGCATATATTCGCATGCGAAGAGTGGACGGTGGTGTTACTTGGATCTCGGACATGTCCATCTATGGATACTTGATGCTAGCGCTAAACCTCTTCATCATTGCGATTGGAGTATTTTTCTTGAGCGCTGGTACTTATGCTAGTGTGCAGAGTATTATCGATAGTTACGCTGCGGGTGCGGTCGGTGGCGTATTTACTTGTGCCAGCAATGGTTTATAGATGACTGGTTTGTAGTATTGTTTATGAGTATTGTTTATGACATGAGTTGGATGCGAGGAAAACGATTGTGTTTATTTCATGTCTATAATTGACTTGCGAGTACATACAATGGTGGGTAAATTGGCGTTGAAAAGTTGAAAAGTATACGATTTTAAACTTGTATTGATTTGCCATGAATTCTGGACATGCCATCCGTACCTTGCACCACGAAAGCAGATTACGCGCTAGAAGCATAAGGTAATCAACCAAACAAATTATATTCCAGGTTAAAATTCAATTCATTTCATTAAACTTGTATTAATCGTCCATTTGGCGTTGCACGTGATAGACGCCGTCGCATTCGCTGCTAGTCTAAATGGACGATTACAGTAGATACTTGCTACCCCACCACCCTAAAACCTTCCCCATACTCTCTTTACCCCATTCACATTCATTGCAACCCAGCCCCCACCTTACCACCCCACCCCATCCCGCCTAACTCAAGCATCATCAAACGGCGCCATGAGCACATTCCCCTCAACCCCCACCGGAAAATCCGCCTCCCCCAACACCGTCGTATGCGCCCACGGCTTCAACCCATTCTCCCTCCTAATCGTCTTCGCAAAACATCCACTCCACCCCTTCCTTGGATATTTCCCCACCACACTCTCAATCGTCCCCATCGCCACCAGATCCGCATGCGGTCTGCTCCCCATATTATCCAAAATAGTAGCTAATTGCAATAACGCCGTGATACGGGTAAGCGTTCCGGCTTCTCCGAGGTCTTGGTGCCGGATTATGGCTTCGGCGACGGATTCGGCCTGGGGGATGGGGGAGGAGAGGGATTTGAGGAGGGAGAGGGCGAGGATTGCGCCGTGGAATTCGAAGGATAGGTGGGTGGAGGGGAGGTGGGTGGGGGTGCTGCCGAGGTCGTGGAGCAGGGCGGTTAGGAGGTAGGTTTCGGTGAAGGAGGGGGTGGACCAGGTTGGGAAGGCGTGGGTTAGTATTGCGAGGCCTGTGGGTTGGGGGGTTGTGTTAGAGTGATTTGATGGGGTTTGGGTTGATTGAACGCGTGGTATATGATGGGTTCGGGTTTGGGTAGAATTTGTTTTCTTTCTTCGGGGGGTGGGTGGTGGGGAGATGAATGAAAGACAGGGAGAAATGAAGGGGGATATACATACCGAAATAGTAAACGCGCATGCTGTGGTTGAAGGTCTCGACAGGTAGTTCCTTCTCAGCGTACTCTTGGACCTTGCGCGCCAACTCCGAAGAAGGGAGGGGGATTGAGGAGATGGCGATTGGCTTCGCGGGTGAGGTAGAGGCGGTGGAGAGGGCGAGGAGGGCCGTGACGGAGCGGGGTACGGCTGTGAAGCCATAGGCTGCTATGGAGGGGTCGGCGGGTGGGGAGGACATTTTGAATGTTGTTTTGGGGGATGTATAGATGTATAGAGAGATGGTGAGATTTGAGGAAGTACGGTAATATAGACAGATAAAGATATTGAATTGATTGGAATTGTACAGACGAAACACAGACGCCTTGGAGAAATGACAGCTTATATATATGACGATGTATATATTATGACTCATGAGGGAGTAAGATAACTTACGTTTAGTTGGAATCATGCAACGCCTGTTGATTAATGATCACATCGCTGCTCACAAAGCTGATACTTCAACATTGTGTTCAGAAAATGTTTTCTCCACGGAAGAGTTGCGGGGTCGTAAGCAAGTGTATACATCGGGTAAGGGCTTCGAACTCAACGATGGTGACTGGTGGATGACAAAGATTACGCCCAGATAAACCATCTAGAACGCTCCGAAAAAACTATAATAGAATTTCACCCAGTTTGAGTAAAGAGACTTTCTGTAAGATTGACATTCTATTATGGTGCTTGATTCCCCATGTCCGAGATACTTGTACAAAAACGCCCATCCTCTGAAAATCCCAGACACCTCAACATGCTAGACAAACACCTCAACACGCTAGACAAAAGAGATGAATCAAGTGAAGGCGTGGTCTCGTGTAATTAGCACTCATACAGGAAGAGTTAGTAAACTGACAAAAGAAAGGTCATCAAAAGAGCGATGTCCAATACTAGGCATTGTTGCCAATCAAGCCTTTAGCTTCATCTCCAAACACCCAATACACAAAACATGCATTTCACCTCCAACGTCTCGGGGGTAGAACGAGCCATCAGAAAACCCGGTATGACATTCATGACAACGGAAGCATTTATCATGCCATTCGCCGCCCATAGCTTGAATGTATTGTCCAATGACAGGTTGTTTGCACTTCTTGCACTTAGGAGCTTGCCTCTCAGTGCGCTTCGTCTGGCAATTCAAGCACCATGCATAGCCATCCTTCTCAATGTGAGTCTGGCCCTTCTCAAAAGGATCACCACACTCAGCGCAAAAGAAATGACCGTAGTGCCAGTGCTCGCCCAGTGCAACAGTACACTCTCCAATGATGGGAGTTTTGCAGTGCTTGCATTTGGGGGCAAAATTCTCATGCCAATCAAGATGACAGTAGAAGCGCATTCGCTCATCTCCATCCTCAGCAAGAGTCTGGCCCTCAATTTCTGGAAGGTTTTCACCATGAGCTCTGCGCTTTATCCTGTCAATGCGTTCACCACGATGAGTATCTGGTTCGCATCGAATTTCCAGTGACTCTAGTCCTGTCCCACAAGTGAAACAGATAAAGCACTGAGGGTGGAAATGCTGCGAGTTTCCCCGCAGGTTTAGAACTCGTCCTTCGATAGGTAATTGACACTGATGGCAGGTCGCAGTTGCTCTATTTCCGACTGCGACTGCAGGCGACCAGTGGCCTCTAGGAACCACTGCTCCATGATTCTGAGGTCGGGGTTTACTCGAAGCAGTTTTCGGGTCCGGAAGAGGTCTCCGACCGTTGGATTTCGGTGTAGTTGGTGTAGACGATGAAACATTGATAGAAGGAACTTCAGGCGCCGAGACAGAAATTTCAGGAGCGTCGGGAAAGTTTATTGTAGGGACAGACGGCGTAGAATGTGGTAGATGAATAGTAGGAACAGGCCTAGAATTTGGGAGGTTGATGGTCGGAACGGATGGTTGAGAACCTGGACGATTTATGATAGGGACTGATCTGGCTGGTGGCGACTTCACTTGGAGGATCGGTGGTATGGGGTTAGATGACGGGCTAGGGGGTGAGACTTCTTTCAAGTCTGAACGAGTAGGTAGGCTCTTCTTTTGACTACCGAAAGTACCGCGATCTCGGTCGAACGGTGTTCTTCTTCGCACTTCTGGCTTGTCATCAGCCTCTTTCGGCTTCCAATTTTTCTCAAAGCTTACGATCGGACGCCCAGGCTTGTCACTGACAATTGTGGGCGTCGGTAATTTAGGACTTCGATCTTTCAATCGCATGCTGGTTGCTTTACGAATGTCATCGCTTCTTATTTCAAGACCATCTTTAGTTGGTGTTCCCGAGGCTGGCTCCTCTTCTTCGGCAGGTTTTTGGTCAGGAATTTTAATTTCTGGAATGGGATTGGCCGTGTAGAGCGGGTTTCTGGATTGAGTTGGCGGATTTCGATAGATCTCGGTCCTAGACAGCTTCTTGGTCTCTTCTGGGGGGGTGCTGGCTGAGCGAGGTCCAAGATCTTGAACAAATTGCACGCGATTGAGGGGGTTGCGGGCTTTCATCCGTAAAGGAGCCGGGGTTACTTCATCTTTCTGGGCTCGTCCTCGATGAGTAACGTCCTCAGGCTCCTCCCAGATTTGCTCGCCAGAAAAGCTACCGACCAGCTCACCACTTATGTTTCTCTTGCCGCTGGCTCCTCTTCGTGAGCTACTTGGTGGTTTGCTGCCATTTGAAACGCTGCCATAAGACTTCTGGTTTGGTTTTGGGACTGTATTGGATCGAGGTTGGTCCAATGAATGTCTAACTCCAGTGTACGTATTGGACCCAGACCCAGCGGAAGATCCGCTTGAAATGCGACTCATAGGTATGTCCCCGCTGCTACTTGAATCTTTAGATACCGAGCGAGGAGCCATATCCCTTGCTAGCCCCGTAACCATACCCGTGCCTCCATAGCGACCAATGGATTGTGTTCGGGCGTGTTGGTAGCTATTCTTTCTGAGGTGATCATTATATCGATATGGGGCTTCTGGATGAATAGCAGCTTGTGGATTTTGATGTTGATAGACCAGTTCGGATGCCTCGTTCTGTGCAGCGCCATGAATCCTTGCTTCTTCCTCTTCCTCCTTGCTCAAATCCATATCCTCCATAGCCTCTCGAAGTGATACAGCCTCTTCCTTCTCCATCCATCTTTGTCCTCGTTCGATATATGTAGCAGTCGGAACCACTTCTGAGGGTTTGAGAGGTTTTTCTGGTTGTTGAACGAGTTGTCGGCCAGTTCTTGAAGTCGAGGAGTAGTTTGATAATGCTGATTGTGCTCGTCTATGGGACATGGCACTCGCAGATCGGGGAGCAGATTCTGTAGAAGACCTCTCTGGAGAAACGGGTCTCTGTGCTTTCGTGGGTGAACGGCTGCTCGCTGGTTGAGGTCTTGCACCGCTTGGTCGTGCAACACGAGTATTTCTTAAATTGGCGAGATAATCAGCTGGTAAGTGTTAGGATATTTATGTATCTTTAGAGTGCCTCAGAGATCTGCAACCCCGGCAGACCATGGAAGCTTCGCATACCAAATTGATCATTCGACATGTAGACAGGCCCAGGGGGTGTCACTTTGCGATCTCGGTCCTTGGCCTCTTTGGACCGGCCTCGAAGCATGATTAACGCGGTTCAAGAGGCAGTCTGTTGTTCTTATGATATGTTGAAGGGTGGTCTTGTGAAGCGTGAGTGTAGGTGGTTTGTTGATACTACTTTGGGATATAGTGTTCGGGAAATGCAATCTGCAAGGCTTCAATTTCATGGGAGAGTAATAATTCGAATCGCAGCGAAGGTGTTGAGAAGACGGGACTGGAGGAGAGAGTGTTTATGATCAAATTGATTCAAGGATTAGACACCAAAACAGCGGTAGACATCTGGGCCGGCAATGATGAGTCGGAAATATAAATACGGGGCGATATTGACATGGCAACGAGTTGGTGGCTTGACTAAAAGCAGCACTGGATAGGGCGCTTGTAGTGCCAAAGACTGGTGCCGCTTTGTCTGCGAACCCCTTGACCGACTGGCAGAAATCGTAGCGATAACGACAACTCACCTCGCACGTTTCAAGATCCCGTTGGCTTTGTTTCTACGGTGCATGCAGATAATACATTAGCAAGAAACTTATCCAACATATTCTTGCGCTGAAGTGGAACCGTACGAAGTGCAAGCAAGGTAGGAACATGACCAATGACTTTTTTTTGAATCTTTTGTGAACGCCAACCAGCCAGCCTCTTCTTCTTCCTCTTCTTCTTCTTTCTTCCGTCTTCTCTCTCTCTCTCTCTCTCTCTCTCGTATGAATCTCCGGATAATCAAGTATCCACTAATGAAAGCAAGATGAGGCTCTTCGCGACCTTTCCTTAGTCCCGAAGCGGCATTCCAATTCGGTGGGGTATTAGTGTATCATAGCGTCACTCCAAAGCAAACGCCTTCAGATGAACTAGTATGGGTGAAAACTTGCCTTTCGTTTGTCAATAATCTTACTTGATTGATTTCCATGGCTGCTCATTCTGAATCCCGTCTTCACTTGTCTCTGTATTCCTCCTCGAAATTGTTCTGTTCCACAATTTAGATTGACTGCGGGAGTCGCCCCCACTCTCAGATACTTTTTCGGTCATGACCCAAAACCGAGTGGAAGATTCTGGGATTGAAATTGGTCATGATTCTGAAATGGAAGTAAACCTGTCACCTGAGTCAGAAAAGACTACAGGAAACGACGCTCCTGGAGAAATCCAGCAAGAGGAGGAAAAGTTACCAGATGTACCACCTGATGGAGGCTATGGATGGGTTTGCGTTGCGTGTACATTCCTCATAAATGCCCATACGTGGGGACTCAACAGTGTAAATACATATCAATCTATCTTGCTGATGAGAGTTTGCTAATCACTCACAGTCATACGCTGTCTTTCTTGCCCATTATTTAAATACAAACACATTTCCCGGCGCATCGGCCCTTGAGTACGCCTTCGTAGGAGGACTCTCTGTTTCGTTGGCCCTGCTGATATCCCCCGTGGCAACAATATGCGTACGAAAGTACGGGACACAAGTAGCTCTATTCATTGGCATAGTATTGCAATCCGCCGGGCTATTAGGGGCCTCATGGGCCTCCAAAATTTGGCACTTATTTCTATCACAAGGCGTAGCTTTCGGATTCGGAATGGGCTTCTTGTTCGTTTCCAGTGTGGGAGTTGTTCCGCAATGGTTCTCCAAGAGAAGATCCTTCGCAAACAGCATAGCTAGTTCGGGAAGTGGAATTGGGGGCATGATGTATTCCCTGGCTACAAACGCCATGATTCAGTCTATTGGCTTGGCCTGGGCTTTTCGCATTCTTGCAATCGTTTCGTGCGTAGTCAATGTCGTTTGTACTATCCTCATCCGAGACGTAAGTTATTCCCAAACCGTCAATTCCCTCCCGTTACTATACACGTCAGAGCACAATGTTCCACGGCGTATCTCGGTACCAAATTATATTCACGCAGCGTGAAACAAGATTTCAAAAATCCATTCTGACTTTATCTAGCGTAACAAAGCTGTTGGCTCCATCCAGCTTGCCTTCGATTGGCGACTTTTCAAGCGAATGGAATTCCTCTTAATGCTAGCTTGGGGCTTCTTCAGCATGCTTGGATATATTGTGCTCCTCTTCTCGCTGCCGAATTATGCCAGAAGCATAGGTCTATCAGCACATCAAGGCTCGGTTATTGGAGCATTGTTGAACCTTGGACAAGGTATATCTCCGCGGTCCGTGAGACGATCCACACGATTATGCTAATCCGATATCTAGGCATTGGCAGACCCTTTGTTGGGTACTTTAGTGATGCAGCTGGTCGTATTAATATGGCTGGATTTTGTACTTTCCTCGCTGGTTTATTTTGTCTCGTTATTGTAAGTGCCATCCTACAACACTGTGCCCACCTATGCAATTGCCATGGAAGCAATAACTCTTGCCCACCAACAACTTCTGGCAACCCATGGTTCCAATTTTATATCTATACAGTACAGACTAACTCGATGCAGTGGGTATTCGCAAAAAGCTACGGTGTTCTAATCTTCTTCGCCATTCTTACCGGCACCGTCTCCGGAACGTAAGTCTGGCCCGTCCCCAACATTACAGCACCACAAACTCACACAGCCACAGCTTTTGGGCAACCATTGCCCCCGTCGGCGCCGAAGTAGTCGGACTACAAGTCCTTCCCTCGGCCCTCTCAATCGTCTGGCTCGTCCTCGTGCTCCCCTGCACATTCGCCGAGCCCATCGGCCTGGAACTACGTGCCACGTCAGGGAACATCTATCTGCACGCCCAGCTGTTTACGGGCTTTATGTATATTGGTGCTGCGATTTGTGCGTGGTTTTTGAGGGCGTGGAAGATTGGTGAGTTGGAGAGGGTGAGGGCTGGGAAGGAGGAGAGGGAAAGGGAGATTAGAGATGATGATCAGGTGCCGAGGGGTGGGCTGCAGAGGCATGGGAGTCGGGTTAGTACGTTGAAGGCGGCGAAGGGGTTGTGGAGCTGGCAGCGTGTCTAACCAAAGGTTTTGACTAATGTGGTTATTCAAATACCCCCGAATACTTGTACATACAACTGTATATGACCTTATCAATGATCTAATATCATAGTCTTTAGAGGCAAAATACAAATAGGAATACTTTCCCATTTCCATCCTTGAGGAAAACAGTTTACCGTAATCAAGGGCAGGGAGTGGAAAACTGCTATTTGTACAGACTGATCATTGGGTATTTCCGTAACTTCATTTGACTCATCCGAAGACTTTGGGGTAATTCCTATCCCACGCTTTTTTCATCAACTCATGACATGCATACGTAAAATCCCACAGACGAGACCGACTCCCCAGATATCCAAAATAACGCCATTTAGTGCAACATCCTCATCCTCTTCATAAGCTTCCCTTCCCCCTTCAGCACCTCATCCTCCCGATATTCTCAAACAATCTGCCCCGCAATCCCCAAACCCATCCCAGCAACCACACCCGCAGCAGCCATACACCCGACCGTCTGCCTCGCCCTCCCCGCGCCATTCTTCCCCGCCGTCGAACTAATAACAAAGCTGCCTCCCTGCCCACTCCCAAACTGTGCGCAATTGGAACTCTGGATATTGAAACACGCTGCACTGCTCAGCGAACTGCAGATACTGGTCGCGCTCGCACTCCCCAAGCTCTGCACGCTCGGACTGACCGTCACGCCCGCGCCAGACGGCGCTATGATCGTCACGGCGAAGTTGGAGCCGACGCCGCCTTGCAGGTCGGCGGTGCAGGCTGCGTAGTTGGTCTGGCAGGCTTGGAACGCCGTGTTGCAGGCTGCCGAGTTGGAGTACGAGGTTGCGATGTAGGGGAATGGGAAGTAGGCGTTGCTGGGGTAGGATGCTGCGCCTGTTATCGATGCCGAGCTGCTTGAGCCTGTCGTTGTTGCGGTCCCTCCTCCTAGCACTGCTGCTCCTCCAGCTCCTGTCGTCGAAGCGGCAGTAGCAGCGGCAATGGTGCCGGTACAAGTTGCGCCTGTCGGACAGCATGCTATGTTCTTCGCTCTGTCGGTAGTGCATACCGAGCCTGCTGTGCAGCAGGCGCCTCCGTATTTCGCATTGAGGGTTGTGCAGGAGTCGAAGTTGGCAGGGCAGGAGCCATCTCTTTTTAGCAGGTCGTGGGATTCGTTTTCTGATGATATTAGTGTTTCGTTGGAGAGGTTGAGAGATTCGGTGTGTGGTTCGTAGAAGGATGCGAAGAGGGAGGGTATTTGGAGGGCGGAGATGGGGAGGAGGAAAAGGGTGGCTAGAGCTTGGGACCGCATTCTTCGTTCGCTGATTGACCGCTCAAGAGGCTTTGTTGACACTGGCTGATAAGAGATAACCGCGCAATGAGATGAGTTCGACCCTAGTTGCTTTGTGAGTAAATCTTGTTCAAGAATTGGAGAGAGGTAACTAGAATCTTCAATTGTCGATGCTATCAAATGGTGTCAAACGGTGTATATTCTCATATGCAAAATCTGACTTATAGTGGGTGATTCTCGAATGATTTCTGGTTGCCAACGCAGCAACGCCTCGCTTCGGGGATGCCCCTGAATTGGACGCACCTGACCCCTGAAACCACGAGTCATTGGTGTCACAAATTATATTTGGATGTGTACCGAACTGAAATAGGCTCAACATATTCTGTCTTGTTGCCCGCCTATGTCAAATCTAACGCCTGTTCCCTTGTCATTCTACCCCGGCCCACCTAATTGATCATGCAAACTCTCAGATGCTCTTTAGATCTTTATCCAGAGGGGTAGGGCTTGTTGGACTCTGAGCAACTCTCTCTTTCAGACTCTCTCTCATAACATCCCATGGAGATGATATGACAGGACTATCAGTGCTTTTGGGAGGAACGTTCTCTCTCAAAGCTCGCCAAGAAGATGGTCCGACAGGAACACCAGGACTGCTGGAAGTTTGAAGAGGAACATTCTCTTTCAAGCTCTCTCGCAAATCTCTCCAAGGAGACGGATTGACAGCCCCTGGCACACCCACAACACCCTCGGAACGCACAATGGATCCATCACTAGCATATTCCGTCCGGCTCAACGCATCCCCCTGAATTCTCCACACAGGGCGACCCATTTCCATCAATTGCTCGCCGAACTCTTCCAGTATGTTGAACACAGCGCTCTCATGAGGATCTACCTTGGGCATTCCCGTACCATCCTCGCCTCCAAACGTAGCGTTCCACCAAGCCTCCTTCCACTCTTCAACAACAGCCTTCGCTGCCTCGTGGCCCGGCTGCACATCCTTGGCTATCATATAGAACGAGCTTCGAGTGGCGTGTTTCTTCTGTGGCTTGAACGCCTCGACCTTCGAAAACTTGCTGAAGATATGCAAGATATTGGCCGCCGGGAACGAATCGATCTTGTGCAGCAGCATGACCAATGTGCCACCTGCCTTGATTCGTTGCATTGCCAGAATGAGCTGCGAGGTAGAGAGACGGATGACTTCATTTCCCTCTCGGTAGTCTTCTCGTTGTTGGGTTCTCAAAACCATGCCATCGCAGAAGACCAGATCGAACGAATGGAATTTAAAGGGTCGGATCGTCAGGAACTTCTCTCGGTCTGGATGATTTGGTGGCATTGGCTTATCGGTAAATTCGTTGACAAGCATAGTCTAGGAATGACAATCTAGGAGTCAGTAAGTTTTTTGAGAATTGGATGGACGTTTGCAGTATGTAAAGGAAGAGAACTATCTCGACGTGTATTGTTTTATAACCGAATCGATCACTTACGACATCCAACAGCTGAAGACCTGCCAAACGGCTCCGCTCAACGTGAATCGGATGGCCTCCTTGCTCCTTGGGCAATGTGATTGCGAAAGTGCTGGCCCTGGGATTGAACTTGAGAACCGCTGCAGTATACCCTCCGGGTGCCATACATATATCTAAAACCTTCATATCTGGACCGCGGGCTGTTTGTGGAGAAAGACTGCAGAGAATGGAGGTTAGTTTGAGTTTTATGAAAATGTGAGGAGTGATAGAAGTGATGAACCAGGAGCCGTGAGATATTCCTAGAGCAAATGCTCAAGAAACATGCCGGAATAGGGAATAATAATTGAATCCCCCAATGACCTACGCTCCAGTCACCCCATTCATCTCATCAGCAATCTGGATCATCATACGAAAGAACTTCTGCTCCCCCGAAACATCCGTATTATCCGCTCTGTCACGCTGCGCCTTGAAGAAAGCATCTCCCTTGTCCTTGTTTTGCATCCAACCCTAGCAATCCGTATGAGCGTCGTCGCCCTCTTATTCACCCCAGACTGACAAACATAACTTACTCTATCTCTGAAGCCCAAAACCCTAACAAACTCAGGCTCATTCTTGATCAGGTACGCCTTAACAAGCTTGCTAGATCGCTCTGTTCTCTTCTCTCTGGGATCGTCTTGCAGCGTGTTGGCCTCCATGATCTGTACAAGTTCGTCCATGGAGATCAGACTTGATTTCTTCGTAGTCAGGAATTCTGGCTTTGGGCCATTACCAACTTCGATGGGAGCGGTGGGGGGTGACATGATGTTCGATTGACGTGTTTATACAGTGCGTGTTTTTGAAAAGGGGAGACTCGGAGGTTAAGTCCTGGATTTAAGGTGTGATGTTGAAGGCAGGAGCGATGAGAGAATCATTGTACGCGAGAACAGATCTGAGAAATTGAAAGTGAATGTCTGGAAATGTGTCGATATTCAATGTGTCATTTCACCTTGCAGGGTATGTCTATGCCGACAGAGTGTTCAAACTGGCTATTCATTGCTAGGAAGCATCAACCTGTCAACCCATTCGAGGAGTTGCAAAGACCTACTATCTCACTCCAAGTGGGCAATCAGTATTCCACCAGAAATAAGAGCATGTGTCTGCGAGGACGAGAATGTAGCAAGGCTTCTTGCATCAAGATTGCCAAGGGGTAACTTCTGAAGGTAAGCCAACTTCGAAGAGAGATGTAGTTGGGAATATAGACCACAGCAGACTTTAGATCAGACCTCCTTCAAGTCACAACATGTTCACAGACTATAAAACACAATGCTTAAGTTTTTGCTGATATTTTTGCTATGATACAAGCAGCAAGGTTCGTTTTTCTCTATATTTGTTTGTAAGACCGGCCACCCCCGCATGAGGTATCGAAGTAGAACTGGAAGCGAAAAGCCAAATTTTGGAAAACCATCAATCCGAAGCGTGCACGCAGGCCCATGATCAGGAGAAAGCATTACTTACGCCTGACGGGCAAAATCAAAATCTGCCTAGACTTTTGGGTGACGTGTGGGTGTGCCAGAGCTATGAACATGTGTTGTTGTTAAACCAAACAGAATAGCAAAGAAAGTCATGCTCGATGAGAATGGAGGATAAAAGCGCACTGCCAAGATGAGGCAGAGATCTCCATCCAATCTTTCTGTGCTCCTAACAAACGCCGTGAATACCACAAAACAAAACTCGTAGATACAATCAATGTGAAGTGCTTAGCATTTCCACCTGCATATGCTTAAGCTGATGTTCGCCAAAAGGCGTCGGACGCCAACACGATCTGCTGTAAGTTCGATTGCCGATGCAGATCAGGAAGGGTTGCTCAGGAACAGTACCACCAACGCAAATATAAAGGGACCGACGATTCGACTCAATCAGGATGAATCCGACTTCTGCTTTGGTGCCCGCTCAAGCTCCTCCTTCAACTTTTGATCAACGAAGTTGTCAATCTTCTTTCTGCTCTTCATATCAAGAGCCCCATTTCGCCACGCTGCACGAAGTCTCTCAAACGCGGGCCGGTCGTTGGCGTCTTCGCTCTTCACCAGCTCGACATAATGGCGTGCGAGGGTCTCTGGAATGACCTTCTTCTTGCTGTTCAGAATCTCATCATAATAAGATATCAAGTTCTTCATCCCACTCAGGGCATTTGTTCTAGAATCCTCGAAAGCATAGCTTCGAAATTCGTTGTACATCGTCAGATTGAAATTTCGACAGAGGAAATGTGACCAGAACTCATAGAGAAGTTTCATATCCGCGTGGGTCTCTCCGTGTGCAGATGCGTCGCGGTGTTTCAAAGCACGAGCACGGAAGGCCATGTAGGACTCCTCAGAATTTTGCTCAGAGACTGGAGCTTGCTGTCTCTGTCCTTTCACCCACATGACAGGTGGTGCATTATCGAAGGCTGTCTTGGTCGGTGAAATAGGGCTAAATGGACTCCTTGAGCGTCTGATAGCATCAGGAGAACTACAGTAAAAACAGTTAGCAAGCTGAACAATACCGTACGCATCCAGTTCTTACGCTTCAGTATTACGTGCCCCGTTAGTATGAGCACGTCCTTGACGGTTATCATCGATCTCCTCTGCAATTGATCTACCGTCGATAGAACCGTTGGAGAATGTCCTTGAGGATGCGTTGTGAAATGGTAGCTTGGGTTTCGATTCATCAGAACCTTTGGGTTGAGCGAAGACGAGAGTAAGATTTGCGACCTCCTCGTCACTAAAAGTAGTTTCTACCTCGAGAGGATCAGGTGCACCATTCAGGGGAAGTAAACCGGGAGCAAAGTCAGGGACAGCAGCTGACAGTGGAGTCTCGGGGTGGTAGTTGTTACCGTTGCCGTTCATGATTGGTGCAACCGGTGCACCATTTCCATAAGGTCGAAACTCCGTTCCATTAGGGGAAAACGGTGGCGGTGACATTGCATGGTTGCCAGGCATCATCATAGACCCCATTTGATGAGATCTTTGTGGTCGGAATACCTGGGCCGGGCCATCATTTTTTGCCGTCTCGTGTCTCTCTTCCATTGCCATGACCCACTTCTCCCATCCCTCCTTTCTTCGAACTCGATCAAGGTTATCGTCTCCCCGAACGAGATCAATCATGTCCGACTGCTCACAGGCGTGACGAATTAGCTCAAACTCTTGTGTAAGAGCTTGAAGACGTCTGAAATTGGCAACTTTTGACAACAGAACGAATCCTTGAGAGTCCATGTTTTGTCGGAGGAACATGTCCTTGCAAAGATTATCAATCGAGAAGTAGTATTCCATTTGCATTGTTACCATTGCAAGCACCGAAACGTGATCGATATAGGGATTAAAAGGCGTAGCACTCATAGACTGCATAGGCTGGTAGTCGTACATTTGGTTTGAAGTCTGCACGGATGGCATGTGCTGGGAGCCAGGAGCACCATTAGAAGCATATCGGCCATAGATATTAGCACCGTTGGGAATTGACTGCGATCGAGAGGAACCACCACGTCCGCCTCTAGAAGGTGGCATAGCGTACTGGTTGCTGAATGGGGGTGGTTGAAGAGGAGGGCTATAAGGACCAGCGCTTCGAACGGGATACCCATTTGATGGTTGGGCCCCATGACCATTGGTGAAAATGTGTTGTGGATGTTGCTGGCCATTTTGGAAGTTATTATGACCTCTGGATCCGCGGAAGCCTCCTCGGCCACGTTCGGAACGACCATCTCCTCTCTCACGATTGCTATCTTTGCCATAGCTTCCGCCTTCCTTCGACTGTTCAAATGCCCTCGCGTTGGGTTCACTCCTGCGATCGATAGCGTTTCTACCGTTGCTATCAAGAGATACACCCTGCTCGGATTTGAAGTCCCTAGAATGTTCGCCTCGAGGAAGGTCGGGGTTGGTATCTAAACCATTGGCATTGGCAGTGAATTCTGCGCTCACGCCAGATTCGCCCTTACTTGCGCCACTCTTTGACTTCTCAGTTCCGGTCGTAACCGAAGGCTTGCGTTGATCCTTGGCTCCAGATTGATCACTTGGCAGTCGCTTTGCTGCTGAATTTGGGGGTAAAGAAGCTGCACGGGGAGCTTCACCTCTACTCAGGTGCTTTTCAGACTCTGCGGACGGAGTGCCAATTGCGGTGTTTTGTGCTTTGTCTCCAGCTGCATGAATTGAACGACCAGCAGCTTCTGTTCGACCTCCACGAGCTCCTCCACGGCCTCGACCCCCTCTCGATGGCAACGGCGTATTGAAAGCAACTGATGGAACGTACGGCACTGGAACCCACTTCTCCTTCGGCCTAGGCCCTTTAGAACCATTCTCATCTTTGTCCTCTTTGTCTACTTTCTCCGAGACTTTGCGCTTCTCCTCCTCCAGGGCGGTTTCTGGTGTTGGCCATGACATCGAATCCTCAACGGGTGGGGGCAGAGGGCTAGCCGATGACTTTTCCTCGGGTCCTCTACTTCCTCGCGCACCATATCTCTTCGTCAATTGATCTTCCTTGACCTTGCCTGATCCTTCGGTGTTTTTCTTCTGCGACTTGCTTGGACTCAATACATCTTTTGCCACGCCGTTTTGTGCCAGACCGACTGGTTTCTCAGATTCTTCCACACCAATGGACTTGCCTCGCCTCTTGTTATCTGGAGATTTACCAGTGTCGTTTGAGGCTGCGGGCTCAGCCTGCGGAGTTTGGGTAACAGCCGCCGGCTTCTTGGATGCTTCGGCCTTGCGTTTCTGCCAGAAATTTACGGTAGGTAATGGAGCTGGAACAAACACTTCTGGCTTGACCTCTTCCTTCTCCTTCTCGGCGGCTCCCTTCTCGTCTTTCTTTTGCTTCTTTCCCTTCTTGCCTTTTTTCCCCTCGTTCCCCTCGGAGTGTTTTTCGTTCGTAGGTTTGTCCTGCGGGATTTTATCTCGTCCAGACTCGATTGGTCCTCCCACTAATATGAAGTCGTCGTCCTCCTTTGGGAGTGTCGATGTCGAGGCTGTGCCTAAACTCGGCGAGACCGGCCGCGAGACAGACTTTATTGACGATGCCACCTTTGATTCCGTATTCGATCCATCCCCTGATTGTTCAACTCGAATTGGAGCTTCGATGCTTCCATTGACACTTTGATCGCCTCGTTCCGAACCCCCGGAAGGCGTATTTATCAAGGTATTCGTCCCCTTTGCTGGGGTGCTGATGCCAGAAGCTGCCTGATTTGAGGCAACAGCTGAAGCGTTGGCTGAAGAACCACGGCTCTTCGCAGCCTGTGCATATGAGAAAGTAGGTGGGGCTGGAGCAGCTTCTGCCGCTGACCTTGAAGTAGTAGAGCTCATTGTGTATTGAGTGGAGACTCGTGTCAAGGTTGAAATATTATACCGGGAAGTAGAGGCCTTGTCTGCTGCCACTTAACCACTGGTAGGTGATCTTCAGTCACCTCCAATTGTGGATGTCCGGAGAGGTGTACTCGACCTCTCCGCACGGCTCGCCCTTAGCGTCGTCCAGGTAGGTCTTGCTGATATTCTTGGGGGGGTTCTAGGATGGAGGGTCGATTAATTGGAAGGTGGGATATGGGGGAGGCAATTCTTTGTTCGCGAGGTTTTGTGGGGTCGGGAGTGGAAAAAGTCGAGGATTCAGTCGCGCAATCTTCGAGGTCGTTGTTTCAAGAGAAATGTCGTGGGTATTACACGCAGATCAAGTACCAATAGTTGACACTTGAGATGTTGTAGATAGACTCGCGTAGAGCGAAAGGCTGAAGGTCTGTCTGTTTGATGACAGACGGCGCTGGCCACGCTTGAAGAAGAATTTCAATGGCGCCACAAAGACTGCATACAAAGTGAATGTTAGCTTGATGATTCCAGCGCAAGATGAATAGCTTCGCAGATGCAGTACGCGGCAGAATTCGGTCGCGGCAGTAAAATTTTGCTAGGTGCGCAAATATCTCTGGCACAGACCAGAGAGAAGACAAGACGCCTAGAGAGTCAACGAGAGACAAACCTCAAACCCTCGGGGAACAAGAGTACCAGCGAGTCCCAGTATCGAATTTATCCTGCGTTATAATTCGTTTCGCTGAACCGAGAAGGCAGAATGGTCGTGGGACCAAAAGCCACTCGTCGTCAAAGCGTGCGGCACGTTCTGCAGCGCAAAAATAATGCAAAGAAAGGTCGATCGTCGTCGGAAAGAATATCAATCAGACGTGAGCAGCCCTGTATCCTTCTCTTGCTTTCTTTTTTTTGAATGCAGGGTAGGAAGAAGGACGGAGAGAAGAGGTACTGTTGGGAAGAGGAGAGGTTGAGGTTCGCTGATTTGATAGAATCAAAAAAAATTAGTGCGGCAGTCTCTCCCGCAAAATAGTCTGTGGACGAGCACAGAAAACAATTGACTAGAAACCAACGCAACACTTCTTTGGTGTACCAGCTTATGTTTAACTTGTTTCTACTTGATCACGCTTGCAAACTTTACAGTACTCAAGAATTGCATTCCTCATACAGCTGAATAATGGTATTATATGGCTGATTGTGCACCGGAACCCCTCCGGAAGAGGTTCTATTGGAGCCTTCTCTGCCCTGTGCTGGCTGGTGCTTTTACAGCCCTGAGATGGTGCCGGCTATTTAACTAATAAGGTAAATGTGTGTTCCTGATCCGACAGCTCCGATTTTTGATGGCCCGTGAATTCCCGTGCGACTTCAGATGTTCCACTTCATCAAACATTTTTATTACTACAGTACCAGGTTCAACCACTGTTGAGCAAAGTCGCGCTGGTGGGAGAAATGGTAAACTCTTCTCGTGTACAGTACGAGTACTTTATATTAGCCACCTAAAACCTAGAGGCAGCCAACGAACAGGCAAAACCCTCTCATAAGAATCTACCGGCTTGATGCGTCTTCACTTCTCTCATCCTGGTGATCTGGTGCGAGAAGCGTTGCTGGTATAGGTAGGCACATGGGCTGGCATTCTATACTCTGTATGCGTGCTGGAGTATATAGAGGTATGCATATGTCTATTGGCCTGGCACGGACGATAAATCAATGAATCCATCCATCCATCCAAGCTCACCTCCAGACACGGATTTCAATATTATGACCTAAATAATCAAATTTAAACTCATCTGAAGGCGAGTCCTTGACCGAATTCACCAACTTCATTTCGGCACTTGTCCAATTTATATTCATATCTCGAGATCAACGCAGCTTTTGTCGTGTTCAGGGAGTGTTTTGAAATGTATTTTTGAAGATATCACGCATCGCGGAACGTCATTGGTTGAAACACTACATCCGAAATGTTACTCAAAGCACGGGAGCACGGATATATGAAATGTTTGGCATATTTTCGCCCGAAAGGCTATTATATCATTCTCGGGTCAACAATGTAAAGATAAGTTCGGTTCCAAGCAGGTTGCCGTTACTCGCTGACGCGCAAACACGCGTCTGACCAGTTCGCATCGAGGCAATGTCACCTGACCACAAAAATAAGGACTCAGAAAATACTTGATTTTCTGAGGTTTACTTTGCGCCGGATTGGGTGTATAAGCGTCCACCTATAGCTGTGCCTGCTGCGCCTTTCCTTAACCTGACACCCAACTACATAGGCAAGATTAGTTTGGTTCTTACACGGTGCTTTTGGCGAGGTACTTACGCGGCAGCTCTTTGAGCTCCAAAAGTTGTCGCAAGCCGCAGCCCACTCGATCCCATGGGAAAGTAGCTGACTAGGTACCATAATAAACAAGCCAGTTGCACAATGGAGGAGATGAAGGTCAAGAGTGTATTTCCAAGCTGCAAGTAATACTTGGTTAGCAAGACACATATATGAGGTTGACAAAAGTGCTTACACCTAGACTGAAATATAGAGTAAGGGCAATGGACCCAAAATAAGCTGCAGTGAAAGGGAGGCGTGGTGTCGATATCAGGTGCTGGGCATAAGTAATTGGGCCCATCATAGCAGCCCATGATGCAAGGAACAAGGCTGAACCCAAGGACCATCTGGTGTATCACATGCCACAGTCAGTCTTCATAAATGGTCGGATTATGAATCACATTGAGTTGAATAGATAATAATAGGCATTCTCTTCCTTGATTCCAAGTTCAATACGATATTGACGAGGCGCACTAGAATGAAGAAATCGGAGCTAGAGGTTGGAGTATGCATGAGGTTTGAAGTATGCATGCAAGACGGCTAGCTGCAGCGGTTGCCGAGAAGTAACTTGTCTCAAAACCGTATTGGATGACCTCTGCAAGGCAAAACATCAGAAACAAGAAGATGGGGGAACTTACAATATAGCAAACTTGCGAGGCTTTGCCATCATGATCGGCCATAAGGCAAATACAATAACAAAACACGCAAGGGCACCGAGATTGCAGCCACTGAAGATAAGAATCCGGTCCCATCTGCTCACTATTATATGCGGGTCAGCCTCTCAGATCTTTATCCAGAGTAATACGAACGAGATCTATCCACTTTGGCTGCACTTTGGCCGCATATCCCACATGGTCCGTGAGGATGGCTGAAGGCTGATGCAGGCACAGTGAAACGTGGAGGGGAATCAAGGATACGTTGACTCACAAGTAAACCAAGCCTCTTCTTCTTCACGACGAGTCCTGGCCGGAAGTGGTGCGCCGGCTCCCTCAGTCGTTGGAAGTCTAACATAGCCACTGTCGCCGAAGGGGTTCAACGACTTGATCGACGATAAGAGGCCGGTCTGCTGAGCAGTGTTGACAGGCACATCCGGGTCTCGGCGTGACCATCCAAGGGAATTCATGGAGTCTCTGAACGATGAAGACGCCATGGTAGGCGTAGGTACAGATGGCCGGTAGTTGAGAATTAAGGTTGTTACCACCCCCGCTCTATTCCGTTGTAGGTTTCCGAAAGTATTGTCCTACCCTGCAGGAATTAGGCCGATCAAGAGAGATAGCCGCCGACAGTGCAGCAGCAGCGAGAGTGATCGGCGGAAAAGTAGGTAAAGAGTCGGTCTCTAGTCAAGAAGGTAGTCAAGAAGGGGCGGAGGGGCCAGTGGGAAGGTGTTAAGGCTCTGCAGGTATGTTGTGCGTTCGAGAGAGTTGACCGAACGAATGACCTCTTGAAGGCGACCAGGGATGGAGCTAGAGAGGATGTTTCCGACTTGACGCGGTCCCTCGTGACCAACTCGAGCCTTAGTGAAAGAAGCTCTTGGAGAAGGGGGGTGGTGTGATTGTGGTGGGAGCTGTGATTGGCCGGGGACAGGTGTGTGAGACGGACTTAGATGGGAAAGTTGGCCTGCTATGGGAATGCGACGGGCCGGATGGGTGAAAGATGGATGGGAGAACGAGGTGGAGATTTGGTGGCAGTTTGGTGGAGGGTTCTACGGTATGGTGTGGTATGCGAAAAGCCAAGTTATTGGAAACAAGAGCCAAGACGAGATACGACGAGACGAGACAAAGAAGAAGTACCTCGGCCTTGCTGGTGGTGTGTGTGGTGGCCGTGTATTTTATGCTACGGTATTGTTATGGGAATCTTGAAGGGGAAGAGGCAGACAGCACAGTACGTCGTCGTCCAAGTACGCTTTTCTGTCCTGAACACAAGCGCATCTGCCTTAGCGAATCGTATGGAAGAACCACCGTAGTTTCTAATTTGACGTGCAACTGTGCAACGTAACCCCGGCTTTTTCCTCTTCACGTTTTATGGTTCAGTCCACACCGTACCCATACTTACTTGTTTACCCTGCCCATGTCCCTGCCCATGCCTCGAGCAGAAAGCGGGCGAGCGCAACGGTTCGGGCCTTTGAGGGAGCGAGGCGGCGCGAGATCTACAAGTACGGGACAGCGCGTACCGGCTTGCTGTACAGTACCGCGAAAGCTCCCAGGCTTACTGAACATATACTACTGCCGGCTGTTAAGCCAGTTGCAACAACGCCGGCGCTTGCTTGAGAGTGAGACAGACGATACGTAGATACTTACCTACCCTCCACCGATCTGAACTTTGATAACGGATAACGGGCGGTGAACTGATCAAGTCCCCGAGGAATGTAAGTCCCTTCGTATCCGGGCAAGTGAAGTCAAGCAGTAAAGACACTATTGTTCCAATCTTTCTAGTCTACCGAACTCTCTTGCTCTGGAAGGCTACTGAATCAGGCTATCAGACATTTCGGCGCTTCATTACGAATCACCTGTGGCAGTGTGGCTGCCCTCCATCATTCCTCCCTCTCACACCCCCCCCTTCCCATCTTAAAAATCCTACCCCTCCACCATCTTTTAGACTCATAATTTTTCGACCCAGACAAGCTTAAGTGAGACTGGAGGGTCTGCACGGAGTCTGAAAGAGGAGACATTCTGGTCAAGAGCAGTAATCAGGAGATGCAGTGGCTGAATGATGTATGCAAGAAGGGTAGCCGGAGGACATATAACTATGCTCGCGCAACTCGAGACCTGGGAGTCTAATGTTCCGCATCTATCCAAACTTCCATCCCCTCAGATCAATCTCAGATCCAGCTGCAGTGTCTCCACACCAAGCCCAGTCACGTTATTGTATCATTACTTGCCCATAGCCTTACCTACACTTTGAGCTTCCAAGTATCAAGTATCCGTCTACCTGCTGCTTACGGCCAGAGAAGTACGAACTTGACATCTCGACATCTCACATAGAGTGGTCCCAACGCACACAGTCAGCTCAATATAAGACACAATACATCACCACTCTGCAAAATAGGTGGTTTTTGGCTGTATATGAGAAGCCGTCCACCATCCGCCATCCGCCATTCGGAATCCAAGATCCAAGGCTGACAGGTCCAGACCAGAGCGAGGCGCTAGGCATACGAAGAAGACAGCCGTGGCACCCGCCGCCTAAATAAAACCAACTTGGCCAGGGAAGGCCCCGACATAATTCTGATATATGTACCGTCGTCTCAGGAACGCGCACCCTTGTTTCCTGGAAGGTTCCTTATCGTCTCCATTGATTCCGAGAGTATCGTTGCACGCCGTGGTCCTGGTCCTTTTCTCCGCAAAGAGGCGTCGAAGTTGATCCAACCCCGCCGTTGCGTTTCTCGAAATAACTCACGGGCAGATCTCGGGCCTGCGATAGGAGAATAATCTGAGGTAGCCGCGGTATCCCAAGTATCTTGTAGCGTGGTATATATACTTTACCAGATACACTACCTGCATACCGCCTCTACTGGTGTATACTTATACGCGACCGCTACTTGAGACTTCCAGAGCTGAAGACGGAATTATATTTGTTACTTGGCCTGACGTTGCTGGACACTCCACTAGCGGGGTTCACGAAGCGAGTCAAGGCCGTCATTGCTTGCTTCTTCACCGATTGTACGGTAGCTTTCACCTAGACCACCTCGAACACCTCGACCACCAATCCCACTCACCAGCATCCCAATACCTTGTCTCTGTCTCTGTCTCCATTTCTGTCTCAGTCTCGGTGGCACGGCGACGGGCATTCTACCATCGGCAGAGGCTGTACACATACCCCGTACCATACCGAACCTGTACTTCAAGTCGCTTGTCCCGCATCGACCGGAGTGACTCGAGAGGAACTTCTACTCCACGCCCACCTGGTTGTCCTACCAGGCATCTTATCGCACCTCCGCCCTCGATTTTCTCCACACTTCACCAATCCGCCATTTGCCCTTATATCGCTGTACAACCCTCCGGCGAGTGCAAACCGAGCCAACCCGCCAACAATCGTTCACCGTTACCTCTTCGACCGCTTGTTCGAGGCTGCAGTAGAGCAACGCATCGTAGTTATTCTTCAGCAGCGGCTGTTTGACTGTCCACCTATTTTCGAGACCACTCTCGTCTCTGATTTTCCTGGCACGTAACCAATATAACGTCTCGCAAGAATCGATTCTCATATTCCGCACAGTCCCGTCGTCGCGACCACACTGTGCTCAGAAGCGGCAATTGAAAACTTCCACAGGCAATCGACTTGTACGCCAATACTGCAAGACAGTCGTGGCATAAGAATCTACAGACCGGCTCTAACTTATCCACGTCTGCTACGGCAATCGCATTTCACAACGAAGAAGGCATCATTTGGGGCTCCAATATCTGCGACAATTTTCGCCCATGTAAGTACATACTTTCACAGCATCAACAAATTTTATATCGAGTAGCGAACATTGGGCCGGCTGCGGGCTCTTCAGCGCTCGGGAGCAGCCTCTCCTGCGACCTCGAGTCACCTACTTTCCACTTCCTGCTGATAAAAGCTAAGATCTTATGCTTGCTTTGTCTTCTGCCAATAGCAGTTACTAATATTTTCGTCACACATAGATATCGTTGTCGACAATCGATTCTATAAACCTATCACACAAACCAGCGGCTGCCTCGGCGACATAATTTTAAGCAACTGGTCAGTCAGTGAACCAAAATGGCTGGCACGGGTGCCTCCAGCCCATTCATCAAAGACGAGCCTGAAGACCAGTTCTTCGCATCTCACAATCAAAGATTTATGGGGGGAAATCAGCAAGGCTTTCAACACAACTTTAACCACTTTGGTGGCCAAAGTGGGAGCATCAACCCCAGCGATCTCAATATGGGGAGCAACGGAATTGCCATCCCAAATGGATACGGATCACCGTTTCAAAACAATTTCACATCTCAAGCTCCCGTTCCTCATGCGAACGCAAGCTTCTCGAAGGGAGCTATGTTCGAGGATGACGAACTCCTCGAGAGCATTGGGACAATGAACGAATCGCATTCCAACCAGGGCATGCACGCCAACCGTCAAGAATTTGGCCTTGACTACGGGAATGATTTCCAACAAAACATATACTCAGGTCATAATGGCAATGCTGCCTTATCGATCGATCCTAACCACATAAATGGCTACTCCAATACTCCAGACGGGGATCCCATCCAGAGCCCTTTTGTGCATAACTTCAATCATGCGCAATTCAGGCACATGCAGCCGCAAAACAACTTCAGCAACTCACTACACTCGCCTGCCTCCTACAACGGCTCACCTCTTCCTGGATCAGACATGCACAATGGATCGGCGGACGCTACCAGACAAAGACCCCGGTTGTCCCAAGCGATGCAAGGAAGGAAGAGTTCTAGTGCCCGAAGCCCTTTGACCCCCAAGACTCCTGCTATCTCTTCTCTGAACATTGGTTCGGCCGAAAATGGCACATTTCCGACTCCCATCCGGACGTCACAACAGCGGCACCAGAAGACATTATCTGGCCAATGGGATCAGACACCCAGTAGTCTTACCTCCTTTCCAGGCTCGGAATTCTCTTCGCCAATTCAAGGTGTTCATCCTAACCCTCAAATTTCCGACATTCTTCTCAAGGGCACATCGATGCCAGCAAAGTTGAACAATGGGCATCAGGCTGGCAATCCTCCTGCTTTACAATCCCAGGAAATGAAGAGGAGGAGGAGACGAGAGTCCCACAACCTGGTGGAGCGCCGGAGGCGTGACAATATCAACGAGCGAATTCAAGAATTAAGTCATCTTGTTCCTCTCCATCGCCTCGAGGATGAGAAAGTACGGAAGGCTTTGCAAAACAATGGACCCTTATCGCCCACCCTTGCAGGCCTGTCTCAACCCCCTTCTGGTATGAGCCCCCCTCAAGCAACGTCAGGTCTTGCTGGACCGGGAGCACGAAGAGCTACCGCAGGTAATATCACCACGGGAATTCCGATCGAAGAGAAAGACAAGGGTCCAAACAAAGGCGACATCCTTAACGGTGCAGTGAGCTGGACTCGCGACCTTATGTGGATGCTTCACACCAAGCTTCAACAGCAAGAAGACCTTGCCAACATCATTACTGAGTTGGGCGGCACGTTCCCATTCGAGGAGACCGAAGACGAAAGACGGATGCAGACGGAGCTGATGGATGCCATGATCAAGAACGACGGAGGCAAGTTTCATTATTCCCGTGCACCGGGTAGTGGTCTTCGAGTTCCAAAGCATACCGACGTCAAGGGCGACCCTGTTGGCAGTTCTTCAGGCCAAAATGATACTTCGCTTAGCCCAGAAAACCACAGCACAGGTGGTGACAACCAGCCTGGCATGGGCGGACCCGGCCAATTCTGGAGCGGACACAATAGCGGAGGCAGTGGAGCCGGATCAATCAGCTTCAAAGAGGAAGACGAGTACGGAATGGACCTCACTTCGTAGTCATACCTACATGGCGCACTAGGTCGCGGGCACGTGGAGAATATGTTTTCTTCCTGTCTTCTCTTTATCTTGACTTGGTTTTCTTTGTATTGGTTTTGACCCGCACGGAGTTTTCTGCATTCGAAGGTAGTTTGGGGCTTTGACATTGGGGATGCATGGGCGTTGCAGTGCTGTAATTTGTATCTCTACTTTTTGCCTCCGGCATGAGTTTAGTTTGGCATGGGATTTGAACATTTTCGGTTTCTTGGGATTGGGTTGCGGCTTTTGGGATTACGCCTTTTCATCATTCACTTCTAGGATTCATATTACTGGTGTGCCTGGCCACCTCATTGTTCTTAATTCCCCTTTTTTGTGGTTGCTCTCTCGCTTGGCTTGCATGTCCTGTTGTTTTGCTGGAACCCCCTTATGATACCTACCGCTGCGTTTGCTTTGTTTCCTTTTGATACTGGGGGTTTAGGATAACCCCGCCTAGCTAGCGATCCATTTAGCTGGATTTGCTGAATTTGGAATATATCAGTTGAATACCCTACTCTACAATTACCTCGGCCCTCTGAACTTTACACATACGGGCATTGACTGTAACACTGCAAAAATGTTCCATGACAGCTCATCGTACGGTTCTGTCTTCTGTGACACCAATCCCGATTCTTGGGTACAGTACCCAAGCGTCACAAATCCCCGAAAATTTCCAGATTCCGGAGAGAGAAGCTTCTAGAACAGGCCTCGGAGTATTGGTCCAACGTTTCGTGTGAGGTGAGTGTGGGACATGTGTTCTTATTACACCAGTGTCAGTTCGATACTACTGTATTCAGCTAGATACCTACTCGTCGCAACCATCCATGCCCTTATCGGCCGGAACAGCTACCGGTATCGATAGCGGTACTTTGAGCATCGATCACTATGAATATCAATATCAATATAGTATCACGATAGGCTGCACTGCACTGTAATGCCTTGGCACGCTCGTGAAGTGAGGCGACGCTGTTTATTGGCGTATGAGGTGAGCTGAACGAGCGGGACTTGCCTTTTTGGATCTGTCTGGGGCGAGCGTTTTGTTGATGGCGATGAGGTGTTTATTGACCGATGCTGGGACATGGTGCTGGGGTGTAGTGAAACGCAATGCAATGTTTCATTTGGAATTGGGAGACTGTTTGCGAGAGCTGAATGTTGGGGTGAGATGGACAGAGAGTAGTCGGGTCTATCGAACTGTATCGTAGTGAGGGGGCATGGGCGCTGACGAGAAGAGACCTGGTTCCTAGATAGATAGATGATGTTTTCTGCAAGTAAATCCCATGATTGCTTGGCGTGACTGTGACTTGAAGCACCTTACCCTATTTCACTGAAGGGAACAATTCGCGGTTTGCTATCATAATCATCAAGAGAGGCATCTAACTAATGCAAAATACTTTTTAGTTCCTGGGTATCTAACCAACGCCAATGCTATCTTTCGTCATCCAAACCAAGTGTCAAATACGAGTAGATCCCTTACTTAGACAAAAGTAGTCCCAATCCACATCATTCAACCATATATCACCAATGTTTACATACCATGATATTCTCCTGATAATGCATCAGAATACTCCACGTCTCCTTCCGCTTCATACCCTCCTGCAACGCAATCATCTCCAGCGCTTCTATCCCATTGAAGTATTTGCCCGAAAACCTAAACCAGCACTCCCTAATTTTCGGATCCGTCCAACGCTTCCCAAGCGCAGCAATGTAGAGCGACTCCTCATGGCTAACTTTATGAGGATCCTTGATAATATACGGCGACATATTCTTCAAATGCGCAGCACGGTTATTTGAAGGATGACCCGTCGCAATCGGCGCGGGCATCTTCGCGAATTCAGCGGCAAACTCCTTCGCATCCTCATCCGCCTTCTTCGCCAGGCGATACAAGCGTGCCTGTTCAGCAGCCTGTTCATTCGTCATAGGCGCATTCGGATCAACAGCCATCTTATCATTGCCAGACTCATCGGTCGATTCGGCAGACTGGCTTGATGCTTGGCTCTTGTTCTTTGCCTTTTCGAGGGCTTCGGCTTTGAGCTGGTATTGTACTTCGTAGAGGATTTCGGGCCAGACGCAGATCCAGGCTACGGTTCGGAGCTGAGTTGCCCAGCCGCCGCGGATGGCCCAGGCGAGCATGTCGATGTAGGTCTGCCGGTGGTCTTTGCTGGGTGAGAATGTCTTATATGGCCGTGGAGCTGCAGACAGAGCGGCTAGGAAACTGGGGAGGGAGGGAGCGAGTGGGAAGGCTTTTCGCCATGCTACGCTGGCTTCTGGTAATTTCCGGCTATCGCAGTTAGGGGAGACAATGTACATTTCGCGAGCGTGGAGGGGAGGAATCGCAATGGCTCTGCGCCAGTAAATGAGATGTTGGGCCAAGATGAGTAAACTGTTGACTTCTATAGAGTTGGTTTGAGCAACTTGGAGGAAAGATAAGGTTGGCTTGCAGAGTCGAATGCACTCGATTAGAGGAGCAGAAAGCTCAGTATTGTCGGCTTGGATTTCGGAAATGATTTTAGTCTCGTCATCAAGAAGGAGGAGAGCAAAGTGCTTGTTCAGATGTGTCGGGTCTTCGTTTCCTTCCTCGTCAAGGATTGGATTGGCGGAAGTCAGGAGTAGTCCAAGCATTGCCCTTTCGTCTGGGCTAGGGAAGCTTGTAAGATAAGGAGGGACGGGAATTTGAAGAGACAGTTCTAAGGGCGGAGTTGTGGCTAGACGAAGGGTAGCGATCTTGTTGTTCGAGGTGGCAAGGAAAACATCCCGGATGGCACCAGCCAAGGTAGATTGAAGTAGAATTTCGCTCCATACCCAACTCATAGGACGACCTATAGCCAGGTTAGCAGCTTGTGAAGAGAGAACTCTAGGAAACTTACGCTCTTCGCGGGCCTTTTCCTTCATGGTCAGGATCATCTCAGACTCCTTCCACACAAAATTGCTTGATGCTTGTGCATGTTTTAAGGCCTTGTTGAACTTTTTGATGATGTGTTCGTAGATCTCATGGATTCTTTGGTCTTGCTCCTCCTTGGGAAGGTTAAGAATGAAAACTACATTGAACATGGTCATGCCACCACTATCATCACCGTCTTCAGAACTATTGTCAGTTGGCTTCTTCACTTCATCGGGCTTTTCTCCTGAGCCCTCAGGGTCACTGCCCTCTTTCTTAGACTTCTTGGATTTCCTGGTCTTCTTTTTCTTCTTCCATGTTCCATCTTCGCGAATGTGCATTGGATACGTAACGAAGCGCAAAGGATCCAGGGAGAGTTCAAATTTCTTCTTGTGGAAGGCCCTTGAAGGAGTCAAAATACTCTCTAGATCGGTGGTGGGAAACTCAAAGACGTGTTCCCAAGGAACTACATGTTCTCCATCCTCATCGTCGAAGTGATCGTCGCCCTTTGGCTGGTCCTCGTGATCCAGCTTCTTTTTCTGGGACCCCATCTTTTCTGTGATGTTCAGCGTGCTCATTGCTGGCAAGGCTGAGTAATCGCTCTCCTCGACGTCAGAATCATCACTGTCATTTTCAAGGTCGTCCTCCTCAACAGCTTCCGGGTCTAGTTCCGTGCCAAATCGCAGCTCGCGCTCAGCTGCTTTTTTGGAAGGGTGCGCCGGGTAATGAAAGACGAATCTCGGCCCATCTTTCGATCTGATGACGAGCCCAATTGCCTTGAGCCCAGCATAATTGCCGAGAGTTGCAAATGCCATCTTTTGTCGCTGCTCTTCTGCATATCCCAAACGGCTTTCGGATGGAAGAGTAGGAGATCTTTTGGGCTGTAGCTGCTTACCAGGGAGGGACCTCGAAGCGAGAGGCGCTAGCTCTTGTGCTGCCATGGCCCGTGCGTCACCCCTTATGCTGGTCGGCAGCAGGAGTAAGTACCGAGTACCTGGGTATTCTATGGTGCTGTCAAGGAAGTTGCAATTAATCTCAAAGTTTTTATTGACTTTGAGTTTTGAGTTTCTTCTTTTACACTGTTACTATTTGTGGGCTTCTGTATGCGCCAGGTGTCTCAGAGTTGGGCCAGTGCCTGGACTCTTCTGATGGGGGTATAAGACACCAGAATCGCTCAAGTAGTACCTTTGCAGCAGCTGCTTCCTGCTGATTGCATATGTTCTGAGATTGTCCCGGTATCAAGTTTTCCACGTTGTCCAACCAAGTGATTAAGCAATCGTTTTGCTGTTTCGCCAGAGGGGAAGAGTTGCTTTGTTCTATCTTATTTGCGGCTTCCCCGGGCCGGAAGGACCAATGAACACGAGATGTAATTCCTTTCCCCAATTTGGTGTTGAGATATGAGTCAAGATCATGGGATGTTTCACTGCCACCCGAAGAGTGTCACACAAGAGATGCTCCCCAGCTGGTTTGGCCTGCAATTCAACTGGAGATGTTGGCTTTTGTGGCGTTGCCGTACTGGTAGAGGTGCATTGACTTTTCGAGAGGCTGCGAGAGCTCCTAAGGGAAAGTTATACCCAAGCCCCGCAATCTTTTGATTACCATACTGCTCCGGCCCTCAATCAGTAGGGATATATGTTCTCAAAACCCTCTCTTTCAGAACTCCGCGCCCACGATCCTGGATTCGGCAACACTGGTTACTACTCATGGTCCAGCCGACTATGACAATTAGTTTCCCAAAAGCTGTATCAGATGAGACAAACCGGAAACAAAGCATAGAATAGCCAAGCGCAAAACAAAATCCTTTTCCCCGGAATGGTGCGAAAGCATCACAGGAGAAGGAATGATGGTTTGAATTTGGTGTGGAGTATTTCGCATTTTCTGTTTCACTCTCACTATGTTTCCCAACCATAAATCCCATAACGCCAGTCCTGTCTTCTTGCATGTTGATCTTCGACTCCCTCATGCTACCATCTCAGCTCATTCTTCTTCCCATCTTCCGCCCCTTCATCTGTCTTCGCGGCGCTCGCAGGCTTCTCTTCGCCGAACCCAAGGTTCTTAAACTCGTCCTTAGCCATCAAGTTCCTGTGTAACGAATTTAGCTTCTGCTCCTAGAAGGATTCCGTAGCTTTAGCATACCTGTCCATCCGACACGACAGATAAGTCTTTGCGATATTCCTGCATTCCGCCTCATTCATTCCCTTGACCTTCTTAATACACGAGAGGTACTTCATCATGACATCTTTACACTCCCCTATACATCGCACACATCAATCAGCAAATAGCTCCTTCGCAGACGTAGCGTCGAGGCTTAGGCATCATACCATCATGGTCAAGAGGGAAGCTTCCACGCTCCGGCCTGCATTCTCAATTAGCACGCACCCTTTTTTACCAGCACAGCAACAAACGGCTTACGGAGTAGGCTTCGAATTAATCTGCCTTCCACCAGGACTGCCAAAACTACTCATAATGTTCTTTGTAGAGTGTGCAAGAATATGGCGCGATATAAATTTATGCTTTGATGTATGTTGGTCGGCCTTTTCGAGCTCGAAACCTCCGGCGCTAAATCCCCGGATTATGACGCACAGAGCCAAGCATTTCACTCCAACCTACTCTTTCCTCCCAGGTACTAACTCTTTCTCACTACCCAATCATTGTTCGTTGCCAATACACAAAAGAGCCCTACATAAGTGATTGTATACATAACAGAAAATACTTCTAGCCGACAGGACTCTTGATGGAAGTTGTCCTCCCTGTGGCGACGTAGAGTTCACGCTTCACTGAAGCGGCTTCAGTACTGTACAGTACAGTATGCGGGTTTCGTATGTATTTACCAGCTTTGCGCTTGTAGCATTTGTAGAAAGGTTGGGGGTTATAGCGGGATGAGAGGAATAGCTGCTACGCTTAAAGTTCAGAAAGAATAAGATCTGACCAAGTAAGTATGCAATCTTCTCCCTTCTCCACCCCATTTTTGATTCTCAGCATACGGTACGGTACAGTAAGGTCAAGTTAAGTTACGTTCGTTTCATTTTATTTTGCCAAACATCGGGGCTTATAGTGTTGAGGAGTAGCATAAGAAACATGGGTTTTTCGTGGAGTGAGCCGGCAGGCAGACCGGGAGGCTAGATTGGAGTGAGATACTGTAAAGGCTTATGAATTTATCTAGTCTAGGTTTAGTAACATAGCACGATGCTTCGAGAGGAACCTTTCTGTCTAGAGCTACTAGATACAAATGACGGTCAATTGTATCACGAAGCCAGATCTTTACTTCGTAAAAGACCTAGGTAATCTCTCCTACTAAATCAAACCCCTCATGGTTATGTGATTACCCCTCCTCACCTACTCCGGAGAAGCTTCGGATATCACCTTGAGTCGTCGCACTCACTGCACTTCCTGCAAGCAAGCCCCTCTTTTCCTCCTACAGTATCAGTACTGTACCGTCCATCACCCCTTCCCAATCCGATTCGATATAATATTTGATACCCCCACCTATACCCTTTCATTCCATTCCTTCCTCTCCAAATCAGGCAGGCATCGGAAGCTCCGGCGATACTCAAGTTATAGATCTCGATTTACTCGTACAGTACACCTACTCCGAAAGTAACAGTAACACCGACACGAACCTCAACCTACACATCTACTGATCTGTACATCCCGATAACACATACTTATGTGCAAGGGAAACGAATCTCAACAGTAATATGACGGCATCGTGCATACCATACATGGGATCTCGAATCAAATTCTCGGCTTACGGAGTATGTTCCTCTACGGAGTACTCGTACGGTAAACTGGCGCCAACGCCACCAACGCAGCAACAACGCCTCCCGAGATAAAATACGCAAAACAAGCAATCAAGCGAAGTATCTTGTACCATACAAGCTTTCAAGGATCGCCTCCTTCCCTCCCGCAGTCAGTCGGTTATAGTTCGCCACGTTACTACAGCCACTAAGAGGGTATTGTTCGGTGGGCTGGACCGGGCTGGGCTGACCGCCATTTGCAGATTGATGGGTTTCGTTTCATGAGTCTCGTAAATTTCCTAACCTACTATAGCAAGATGTATAAAAAAAAACTGTAAATTCTCCGACCAACGAATGACAAACTAGGAAATTCGTAGCTCCATCCCTTTCCGTCCATTCCGATATCGTGAAAAAAAAAACACTAATGTACCATTCCTATCGCCCCCCTGCGTTCGTGGGTTCAGTACACACGTCCCACGTCCTTCCGTGTGTACTACCCGTTTGCGGATACAAGCTTGCGTTGAGAGCAGGTCACTTGCATGATGGGTATGGGTATTCTTGCGCTTAATAGCGGGGAGCTGTTCGCAATGGGTAAAATATCAGTTATAATTCTTCCTTATGTAAGGAGGCTTGCATTCTATATGAAGAAAAGAACAGGAATGAAAAATGTAGTATCAATCATCATATCAGAGCAGAGGAAGGCGTATTATATCATTCTCCACCATCAAGTCCTTTTTTTCGTGTGTTCATAAGCTTCGTAATGGCGTAATGGCGTAATATATGTGATAGTGTGAAGAAGACGAAGCGCTGACGGCAACGTGGGAAGGGCTGGCATACACGATGAAGATATGTTATCTCCTATCATAGTCATCATAGCCAACAGGAGGAGCAGGTAGACGACCTGTTGAGTAGGGGTTGCCATCGGTGTAGCGAGGGCCCCCAGACTCAAGACGACGACCACTTGGAACTTGATCATAGTAGTCATCGTCACGTCTGCTTCCACTTGTGCTACTGCCAGTCCTCTTCTTCTGCCGTTCAAGTCGCTTCCGATGGCGCTCCGCTTTCTCCTCGTTGAGCACTTTGCATTCGTGGCGCATCTCATTGGCTTCCTTAATCTCTGAGATGGCGCCCTTGATACCGAGGGCTGCGATACCGACAGATGCTGCATCTTGCAGCGTTGCCTTGGCCTTGAGTTTCCGTGCCTCCTCAGGTGTCATCTCGCCCTCCTTGACTGCTCGGTGCCGCGCATCGCGCTTCTCTATACTCTGATATATGTTGTGTGCCGCATGGATAGTTGCAACAGTGGCCAAACCAGCCGTAAGAAGTTGCTTACCTTTCATCTTCTTGATCTTTTTCTCATCTTCCGACGAGGATCCTAAACTATCTGAGTCCGACGCGTCTTGCTTTCCTTCAGCGACTCGCCTATCTCTTCCACCCTGTTTTGCCCTCCCTCCAGACCTGCGGCCGCCACCATCTCGTGTCGAGCCAAGGTTGCTCGAGCGAGAGTCTGCGTAGCGTGGGTCATCGTATACACCGCCAGAGCCTCTTTGACTGTAGTCATCGTCGCGGGAGCCACGAGAACCTCTTGGTTCGTAGCCATCATCTGATCCATCACGTCGTCGTCGTCGAGATGATTTATGGACACGAGTCTCCTCGTAATCCACATCTCTGTCCCTGTCGCGACCGCCAGACTCGCTCGCTGCTTCCCCGAGTCCAATAGCGGCAAGACCCTTTCTAGCATAATCGGTGACACTCTTGCTTCTCTTGTGGCGATCTTTTCCACCTTTTGGGGACGGGCTGCGGCTATCATACGAATCCGGGCTGCCTCTGCGTCGTCCACCGCCTCTGGATCGAGATCGATTATCACCGCGGGATCGGGACCTCGAGTGGTCCAGTAGTTTCTTGCCAGCTATTGCTCCTATACCGGCCGTTGCGAGAGCAGCGAGACCTGCGCCTGCACCACTTCCACCTGGTCCCTTGGACCTTGAGCGAGCTCTTGAGCGGGATCTCCCACCCCTACTCGAGCGCCCGTCGTCGTCTTCCACGTCTTTTCTCGAGCCGTTGATCAGGCGGTTACCAGCAAGGCCTCCTACCACAGCCTCGAGAATGTGACGTTTGCCATGTGAACCTGGGTTACGGTCTGCAGCAGCATCAATACCACCAGCTCCGATAGCAGCAGTAAGAATACGCTTGCCCTTGGCCCCGCCCCAACCCCCTGGTTCGTTTCGTACCCGGAAAGCCTCTGTAGCCCCAGCTAAAAGAGCAGCCTTCGCGGCTTGTTGAAATTTGGCAGCACCTTCGGGAGATTTGCCACGCCCGCCAGCACGGGATCGGCTTCTTGTAGAGCGGTGACTGTCACCACTTCCACGTCGGCTACGACCACTTCCTCCGGTAGCTTTGGCAGCTGCACCTAAACCTGCGAGGCCAAGAGCACCTTCGACAATAGACTTGCGGCGGCTCTTGGTTTTTGGCTTCTCTTCCTCGGAGGAGTAATATTCATCGACTTCGCCGTCTCGGCCTTTGTGAGAAATGTATGTCTTGATCTTCTCCTTTCCACCATGCTTCGCATACATTTCTGCTCCTTCATAAGCTGCAAAGGCACCGGCTGCACCTACGGCGGCTGACTGGAGTGGGTTTCGGGAAACGGGGCGGCCGTCTGCTTGTTTTCGGTCCCAGAGTTCTTTGCCAGCAAGCGCAAGAGCTGCTCCACCGACTCCGGCAATGATCTTTTGATTTCGGGAAAGCGAGCGGCGACGAGGCTTCACCACTTCTTGATCGGCATATGTTTGACTTTTGCGGCTTCGTCGGTCATCGTCGTGGTATGAGCGTCGTGGGTCGTCGAGGTAGTCTCCGTAGCCACGTTCGGCAGAGCGAGAGCGAACTGACGGGCCGTACCGGTCATCGCGTCCTACAGAACGGGAGCCTGGCGGTGGAAAGTCTCGTCGGACTTCTTCGATTGATAAATCGCTATCTTCGCGATGAGGCCGACGGACTAATTCGGTGTGACGGACAGCGTAGGGGGCTTCTGGTGCGGCTGGAGTTCTGACATATGTTTCTTCAGTCTCGACGTATCTAGGTTCGCGGTCATCTCGACTGTGTCGGTGGGATCGATGTCGTCGGTCGTCGACTCTGTCGTAGGGGTCCATGGTGGACATGTTGGGAGCCTTGCTTTGCGCTCCAGTCGAGTATGAAGCGCTGGCTTGTGATATTTGATCTGGGTTTGGACGGGAATGGCGAGTATCGTGAAGGAGTAATTAATCGAATTCGTGAATCGTGATGCTCGTTGTGATGAATTCGTGGTTGTAAAATGTTGTAGATGTCGTTGAATGAATGGAACTTGATGGCGTGGCTGATGGACGAGGGTGAGGGACAGTTGTGAATGAGGGGTTTTGATTACGGTGAGGGGGAGTGGAGTGGAGTGGTGGGAGGGAGGCTGGGTTTCTACTGTAGAGACGGCCGACAGGGCACGAAGAGGCAAACTTTAAAGACCAGGGCAGCAGCAACTTGTGTCATTCATGCACGCTGAATCCACAACTTCTCAAGTGGTATTGGCTCTTGGATCTGTCTCTGCCTCGTTCTTCCCACTGAAAGGCGAAAGGCCTACAGTACGGTACAGTGAAGACCTATCATTGTGTATTCCTCGTACTCCAGTATTTACATACCAACGAAGTGAATTCCATCCTGAATCGCTGTTCGCGCATCCACCAGATCCATGGGATGGGTTGGGACCTGGGAATAACTGCACTGCACTGCAGCACGCACGAAACAGAGTCCCGGCTCCTGCCAAACATCTCCCTGGTCGGTCGGTCATTGGGCATCTCTGGCTTAGGGCCTGTTCGGCCACGTCGACATATCGATCAATATCCCTAATATCCCTAATATCCCTCAAAAGTAGGACTAATAATTTACGAAAATGCATTCGGCCCCCAGATTAATATCCCATTAATATCCCATTAATAATTATTATCAATATGCTGCTAAAACTCCTATACAAACCTATTAATAATTATTAATAGACTAATATCCTAAAAATCGGGATATTAGTCTATTAATATCCCTTTTACTCTCTCGTGACGTCCCTATTAGGCTTAGATTTTATAGTTTAAGCCTCAACTATATAGAAGTCATAGTAGCACATTATCTTAGTATCTTCGCTATAGATTCTATTGCCTAGCTCGCCTAGCTTGCTAGCATCTTTAAGGAATTCGATGATATTAAAGGCGATATAGACGATGAAGAGGAAGAGCACTAGTAGCTAGCAGGGTCTTAGATTGTAGCTACGCATAGTCTAAATTATTATATATTATCACCTTATCATATAGTACTATAGACTAGAAAAGGCCTCATTAATAAGCTTCTTACTTCCTACTACCCCTAACGTTACTAAGAGACCTTTCAAATACTATATAAGACGTTTATAAACCTTATAGACTTTTGCAAAGAGTATATAATATTACGATCATTAAAATATATTAGTATAGAGGAGAAATTAATGATTTTTTTATTAATTATTAGGCAACTAATAGGAAATCAGGATGCATAGGAATAGTACTAGCATTTAGGAGTAATAATATTAAAGTAAGCTACTAGTAATTTATTAGCAAGTTGCTCAGCTAATAACAAGCGTAGCTACTTTAATCAGGTCCTAAAAGCCTTCTAAATTGTCTATAAAAAGTACGTAAACCTACTAGAACTATAATATATCATACCTAAAATCAAAGATAACCTAAAGTTCTTTCTATACTTTAAAGATTATATTAGAGCCCTTAATAGTACTTATATCCCTACTTTTATTAAAGCAATTGATTAGCTAGTATATATAAATTAGAAGGAGTAGGTAATACAAAATGTACTTAGTATTATAACTTTTAACCTTAAATTTTCATTCTTATTTATAAGATAGGAGGGATCTACGAATAATCAAGCTATCTTAAATGATATATTAGGTAGAAGTCTATTTAAGGTTCCTACTAGGAAGTATTACTTAGCTAATATAGGATATATCTATAGTAATATTATTATCTCGCTATTTTAAAGGCATAGATACTATCTTAAGGAGACCCTTAATATAAAGTAGAAGCCGAGATATAAAAAGGAGCTATTTAACCTACATTATACTCAGGTTTATAATAAAGTTAAGCGTATCTTTAATATTATAAAGTATTGATTTCTAATCTTAGAAAAGAAGTATAAAAATTAGGATATAGCAATTTAGAGGCAGCTAGTCTACGCCTTAATAGGTCTATATAACTTCATACGATAGAATGCTAGCTGCCTTGATATATTTGATATAAAAGGCGTAGAATTAGGTAAGCAGGTAGTATGAGATAATTCAAAGTTATTAAATAGATTAAAGGTTATAAGCTCACTTTAGTATATGAAAATAGAAGAAGAGCAGGACAAAATCGCTAGCGTAATATAATCTAATTATTTATAACATATAATAGTCTAGAAGGAAAAGTACATATAAAATTAGTATATCTACTATATAGATTATATATATAATTCCTTATCCTCTATATAAAAAGACTCTAAAAAGTGAATGCTATACTACCCTACTACTACCCTGCCAAATGCTTAAATCTTGATTAATCTCGATTTAAAATGTACTTCTACTACTATTACTACTCTTAATCCCTTTAAAATCGCCGATAGGAGCTATAAGCATATTACTATAATATCTATTCTTTAATATAAACCCCCTCAAAGCATCTAGGAACCTTAAGATAGCTACATTCTAACGCTTTCTAGCTAGAAGCATTATTAATAGCTTCCCTCTTATTATGCCTAAGGTACTCTAAATTCGGCTACTTATAATAGGTTACTCAAGAAAGAGTAATATAGCTTCAAGTTTATCATCTTATAGGCTTCCTATCTCCTTAGAGTACTCTACAAGAAGCATCTTAAAGGCCTACTTGTAGGGCAATTGCGTCGACTTTATAGTATAATCTAGAAGTCAAATTCAAGTTACTAGATGCTCTTTTCAAATCGCATTTAAAGTATCTGCCTTTAAAGCTAGACTATCTAGACTAGCTTGAATCTTATTAGTACTACTCTACTCTCTCTTTAGTAATAGTACTTCTAATTCAAGGTCATTATCTATAGTAGACCTCTTTTTTATTAGTTTTTTAGGCGTCTTTTAAGGCGTCTTTAGTATACTCTTTTTAGTAGTAAGCTCCTTATTATCAGACAAGTCAAAGACTAAGTCATCATTAATTAGTATAAGTTGATCTATATTGCGATTTAATAAGCTTGTCACTAAATGCTCCCTATTATTATTAATAATATTCTCCTTATCTAAACTTGAATCCTTCAAATCCTCTAGACCTCCTATAAGCTCTATATGCTTCCTATTTGCTATCTTCGTACTATACAAATCTACTAGCTTCTAATACCCTTTAAAGGAGTTATTTTTAAACTACATATAGTACTTCTTATTATTAGATCTAGCCTGAAATAATACATCCTAAGTACCTTCTAGTATAGTGACCTTCTCTTTCACAAGATCCTATCCCTAGCCTGAAATCTTCTACGATAGCTTAATATATTTATGCAAATAATCCTTCAACTTTAGAAATATTAGATATAATCTATAAGGGAGAGTAGGAAGTTGGGAATACTATATATAATATCTAATTTGCTCTCAAGCTATAATAGTATTATAATTACCTCCTCTTTAGTAATTACCTTCTATATAATAGAGTATATTATAACTAAGGCCTCATCTTTCTATCCCTGCCTAGTATGCTTTCCTAATACGTCTTACTATAGAGCTTTATCAAGAGCAGCTTGGATCATCTTATTAGTCTATTTTAGTAGAGAAGCTTTCTTAGAGGTCTAGGTCTACATCTAGGTTTCTCCTAATTAAGACTTATTATCAAGTGTCTTTAGACGTCTAGGCATCTTAGTAGTCTTAGAGGTATTTATATAAAGGTAGGATAATCAATTAATTATAATATAATTGCAATAAAAGCTACAAATCGCGTTAAAATACTATTATGAAATATATACGATCTTACTATTTTAGTATCTTTTAGTACAGATCTATAATCAGGTAATACTTCTAATTCCCTAAAATCCTAAGCAGGCCGAATACTAGGTTCATTACTAAAAACAAGGGTTATTAATTGATAATTATCGAAAACGGCTTTTAAGGGATATTGATCAATATCCCTAATATCCCTAATATCCCTTTTACTTATATCGACGTGGCCGAACAGGCCCTTAGGCGCTGGCTACTCGGCGATGCAGTATGAGCCTGACCACGCCCACGCTATTAAACACCGGTATTATTGCCACTGACAGGTGAGCCCTGGCGGCAGCTAAATATGATGATAGACCTTCGGCCTATACACTGCCAATAATATTACATAATAAAGTTTTTAAAAAATTTTAATAGTAGTATCTTTAAA